>QAXH01006444.1:62590-75642 GCA_004335635.1 Chloromonas sp. AAM2 | reverse complement strand
CTCCCCGGCCCCCTCCCCGGCCACCCCTCGTCCCACCCAGCCTGTACCAGGTCATTTCCTCAGACCCAAACACCTACTCCACCATCAAGCTGCTTGTAGATGCCGCTTCATCCGGCCCTGTCAACTTCACAGCAATTCTGAGCAGCACAACTGAGAACGTGACTGTCTTTGTGCCCACCAATGCGGTGAGTGCTGAGTGCTGTCGCATGGTCTGGCCAGCCATGTGCTCTACAGTCAAATTGGCAAGTACTCTGCAGTACTTTTGAAAACTCTCTTAATCATTTCCAACGAATTGTGTCGTGTGTTTACCTCCCAGCATAAACTGCTTGAGCGTCATGATGATGCCATTGACAAAAGTATCATGCAATTCAAGCTCTTGAAAACTTCCGTCGCATTACGTTTCCACCAGCGTCATACTCAGTTACCTCCATTCAAAGCCTTGGGAACTGATGCGTGTGAAGTCGCCTATGCATATGATTCCAGCACAAGTAGCATACACAGGTTGCTTAGTAACCTGCAAAAGCCTTGACTGGAGTCAATATCTGTGGCTGCGAATGCAGGCCTTTGCCGCTCTGTTGCCGCGCCTGGGCGACAACACCACCGCCTTGCTCTCCGACATCAACGTTATCAGCGGCATACTCACAACACACCTGCTGCCAATGGCGGTCAAGACGGAGATGATGATGAATGGAACGGTGAGAAACGTCTCCACAGAGATGTAGATGATCTGCAGGCGCCATGTTATGATGATGATCATGATGGTGCCCTGATCTTTGTCTTGACCATGTGATGCCGATGACTGCAAACACATGTTGCCGATGTAGATGCTGTAGGCCAAGCTGCAGGCGACATGTTATCGGACGGCTATGGCGCTGGCTGGTGTTGTTAGGGTCGAGAGTCGGGAGCTGCAGTGCTGAATGCATCCTGCCAAGGCCTGAGTCAAGGTCCATTTGCCCTTTGGATTTATGAAGGGTTCTGTACAACACTGAATATGGTCCTGTAATTACTTTATGGAAGGATTGGCACGCAGCTTGCCTGGCCCTAACCCCCATTGTGCTCGTTCTGTACGTGCAGGTCCTGCCCACCTTGTTCGGCGTCAACTTGACAGTCAGCATTCTGCGCGGCTCATACATGATCACCTCACCAGGCTCAAGAGCAGCCATCGTGTTTGCCAACATAACTGGAGGCTTGGGCGTTGCTCATGTGATAGATGCGGTTTTATTTCCAACCGCCCTGCCTCCTCTCCGCTCACCAAGCCCCCCACCCAGCCCACCAAACAGCCCACCTCCCTCCCCTCCTAGTCCAAGCCCACCACCGCCCTCACCACTCCCAGCTTTGTCGCTTTACGAAGTCATTTCCGCGCCCAACGCCCAGAGCACCTTCTCCACGCTCAAGACATTGGTGGATGTTGCCAGCACAGGTGTGTGCACAACAACAATATTTTATACCACAAGTTGTTGGCTCTTTCCATCCGTGTTGCTGTGACCCGCAACCCAGAGAGAAAAGGACGAAGAAGTGAGTTACTTTCTTACTTCGTCCCATGTTCACTTTTGCTTGCGTGTCATCCAGGTCGCGTCTTGTTTTATCACATTCCTACACCCCATCCTTGAGCTCCTTTTGGATTGCTGCTGAACAAATGAGCCATGGCTGGCATGATTTTTGATACGACTAAATGATTGAGAGTTGACTTCCATTCTTCCAATCATGATGGTCTGGCTTCTCATGCCGCTCTCCTCCTGTTTCCATTGCCTGCATGACAACTTTCTCTTGTTGCTCAGGCCCCTTCAACTTCCGAGGTATTCTGAGCGATCCCAACAACGCCATCACTGTGTTCGCTCCTACTAACGAGGTGCGACGAGTGCTAGCAGCCGGAGGACTAGAACAGGGCCACAGCATGACAGCTACCGGCCTTACTGCATCTGCATGCACTGCTCACGCGCTGAGGCTGCCAGAACAGTGGGTTGGCATCAGCATGTTTCCATGCCTGTGCTGGTGCTGCAGGCGTTTGCTTCGCTGCTGACCCGGCTCGGCCCCGGAAGTTCATCCATGATCATGGTGAGGCTCGTCGTCTTCTGTAATGCCTCTGCACCTTGGATCACAACTTGGATTACCGTTCATCACACTCTAGCCAGGTCACAAGCCTTGTCGTGCTGATCCCGATGAATGCACCCGTGCCTGTACTTTTAATCTTGTCGGCCCTCATTGTGTCTGCTTTGGCTTTAAACCCACGGCCTCATCCCAAGTCAGGCCCATCCCACTCCTAATCGTAATCTGCCGCTCGCGATGCGTTGGGTTTGTGACTTCCCCCGCGCTTGGCTCACTCAATCCTGCTGCAACTGTCCGTGCATCCAGAATGTCAGCGCTGTCACGGACATCCTCATGACCCACGTGATTGGCGAACCCTTCCCCGTCAGCGCCCTGTCAGACGGCCAAACCCTGGTGACCCTCAACCCCGGCACCAACCTGACCGTTCTGATCCCAGCCGGCTCAGCTGCCATTCAGATCCGGTCACCCGGGTCCACCGCCACCATCATCCAACCTGACGTAATCGTTGGCAAGGCCGTCGCGCAAGTGATTGATACGGTGCTATTTGCGCGAGCACTTCCGATGTTGCCACCCAAACCGCCTTCCCCATCCCCGGCCCCATCTCCACCTCCTCCCGCTCCCACCGGCTCTGATCCACCTACGAACATGTACGACGCATTCAAGGCAGCAGGCAACTTCGCTCTGTTGCTGGATATGGTCAACACAGTATCGGACAAGGCGAATGCTACGGCGAACGTGACCAATTGGAGAGCTGTGCTGCAAGATCCAAGCACAGCTGCCACAATCTTTGCACCGGTTGACACGGTGAGTCCTAAGTTACTACTACCTCGTTGCTTGACCATGGTGCCTGTTGGAGGTGGAAGATGCTGTGTTGATTGCATGAGGCCCGCTGCGCTGAATCCCATTCACGCAAGCTGGCCTTTGCGCTGGATGTGCACTCACTGGCCAGCACTTGTTCACTCATCCACAACCTTGTCCGTATTTGCCCCATTGCTTAACCATGGTACCTGCGGCTGTTGGAAGAAGCTGACTCGAACAATCTTACACACTTTTAGAGCAGCACTCATGCAGCCACTTCACAATTGTTGAGTTTTGTTCACATGCCTTTTACCATGCAGGCGATCCAAGCGTTGATGAACCAGGCCGGCCCTGTCCTCTCCTCTTCCATTCGCTCCAACATAGATCTTCAGAACCAAATCCTAGCAGCACATGTCATCCTCACGCCACCTGTCCTGTTTAACCTCACAGATGGCCTAAACGTGACAGCTGCGGGTGGTCAAATGACCACAATAGCTATCAGTTCATCCGGGCAGGTGACGATCACCAACCAGTTCACCATATCATTGCTGAACATCGCTCAGCCTGGCATCACAGCTGGCTCGCCAGGCAGCGTGGCATATCCGCTCAGCGGCGGTGTGTTGATGCCTGTATCCTTGGAAGACATAGTCAAATTAATCCTGGGATAAGGAATCGAAAAGCGCGCTTCAAACACGTTCGACATTCATCACAGCCGCATTTGCTCACCACTGCGATACGTAAACGGTCCTCGTTGCTTGGTTAACCGCATTGGCGTTGCTCTTGGCACCCCTTGATCGTGACGTACGGAAGTCGGAAGTCTTGATGGCTGGATCAGACTGTTCTGAATTGTGACGTTTTGACAGCATGACCACGTTGGCTGCAGAGAAACGACCTGCCTGTCACGCACTCGCGGGCATGATGCACCATGGCTCATGCCGACTCTGTCCGTGCAGCGCACGATTGCTTGTGCGACACAGGCACGTTGGATTTGGACATCAGACTGCGGTGCTGTCAGTCACCTATCTGCTGCAATGCAGGCCAGGTGCAGGTGCTCCGTGTTGGACGCGTCACACAATTTATCCAGTGTTTGATTGACTAAAGAAACCCCTAGTTGCACCACATTCATAGTAGGGCAATCGACTACGTTTTCTGCCCTTTGCAACAGAACCCCGTTTCCTCGCTGAAGCATAAACTCATATTCAAGGGTCCAGGTGCCAATGATGACGGCCCATGTGATCCTGCTCAGACATTTATCCACAAGCCATGCGATCGTGATCTGGCAGTGGCCCGTCTTGCTGCTAATTGGCAGGTTGTGAGAGCGGTGTCGGAAAGGGCGGTTTAGTGTTCTTGAACTTGTTTTCCTTCTTGTATTCTCCCTGGCTAGCCTGGTCTTCCTTTGTTGCTTTGCTCCTTTTTTTGTCTGTATCCAATTCATCACATGCCATGATCGCACATGACCGTTTGAGGCACAAGAACTGCTTGGACAGCAGGGCAGCCGCTGCAAAGCCTGACCGCTTCGTCCTGTCGTGTAAGAGTTCAAACATGATAAATGTGAGGGTGCAGATGTTCCTAACGCCAGACGCCATGGCTAAGAAAGGCCAGGTGTGTTAACAACATCGACACAATGGACAAGGTTTTCACAAGCAGCAGTGTGTCTTCTAAATTCATATACTGATCGGACTGATCCAAGTTGTGTCTATACCATTGCGTCATTGCACCGTGTGTGACTGTCAAGCATCTCAAGCTGGTTCTGGACCTGGGCAAGAGTACATGTATATATTATGTGTGTGTGTATATATAAATGCATCAGGTCCACACGCACCAAGCCATGAAACTCCGGCCAGCCATGCAAGAGACGAGGCTGGATACCGTCCTGACCAACCCTGAGCAAGAAAAGGCAACGTTGAAGAAAGCTAAAACGCTGAGCGGAGTCCAGGGTAAATGAAGGAAGGCTGACACGCAAGACCAGTGGTAATGTTCAATGAAACTTTAATCCAGCACTAAATTGGTTCTGAGGCGGCGCATAGCCAGTGTGCCGTGGATTTACCGCATGTGACAGGCGATGTCGCCAGGATGACCTTCATATGCCCAGTGCTTCACAGACATCCTTGCGCTTCCGTTGAAAATGCGTTGAAAACTAGGCGTGGATGCCTAGTTTTGGAAAGTTAATCCGTGCGTGGCATAAGCTGGCTGACTTTATCATCATGGTGATGGCTTTACGGTCAACCCCACCACTGAAAGGGTTGCTTGCCTGCATGGGCCATAATCACGAACTTGGCAGGCCTGCTTTACAAACATGGACATTTCTCAAGCTTCTTCACAGCGTTTATCCCACAAACCGATGCGCTAACCCAAAAAGTGTCCATGGCGGGGATGACCTTACGCAAGAGCTTGGTAGAAGGGGATCGAAAACCCCAACTGTTTGCTATGCGTGAAAAAGCGCTCCCGATCGTAACGGCTATCAATCTGTGTTTTGGCATCATCGCGGCAGCTGCATAAGCACGTAAGCACACGACGCGCCACACTGCCCACATACTCGTCGGTGCAAGAAACTCCCATCAACCCCGTTCAAACCAAGACAAGCCCCAACGCAGCCAGCAGAAGACTCTCAGCAACAGCGGTGGCCAGGCGCACGCCCGTGCGAGTGCTGCCATCTTGCGCGCACAGGTAGGATGGATTCTTGGCTCGGCTAGGCTCAACTACGGCCTTGCGATGGCAAAGTCTCAACACCAGTGGTCTTGCCTCCTCGTGACAGGTCTGTTGCGCTCTTGCAGCTTGCCGGCTTGCCGACTTGCTGCCTACAGCCAACAGCCAGTGCCCAACAACAGCCAGTGGTCTGGTGAAGGTCAACGTCTCCAGCTCCAAAAACCTCGTGCGTTTTGCTCTGATGCGCATCCACGGTAACCTTAGTCGGCGCTTGATCTGGCGAGCCGCAGCGGCCCTTCGTGTACTGCCACAGCCTGCAAATTACGCGATGCGATCCAGCCTAATCCATCCCGCATTCATGCGCTGTACTTGCTGTAGGCCTGTGACGTGTGCGCCAGAGGCACTTAAGGCCACTCTCAGAGTCGTCGGGATTTGATGTCGACTGTGTGAAGCCTTGCATTAGCATCAACCACAGCGTGCCACAGGTCATTGATGCGACCAGTGCGTTGTGCGCACGGCTGCCAACAGGCTTGTTGCTTTTAAGCGTGTTACCGTCTTGCTGCAACCCAGGTAAAGTTGCCGTTGACGCTGAGTTAGTTCACTAGGCCAGCTAAGAGCTGGATATCGTGCCCTCGACCGCACAGTCCAGCATCCAGCCCAGCAGTCCGTAGGATCGCAAGGCACCGCTTGTGCCCGCGCCAATCTTCTTGTCCTCACCAGCCGAGGATGCTGCCCAGCCAATCTGGAGGTGTGCACTGGCGCAATTTGCGCAGTGGGTTGGTGTTTGCGTTGGATGGTGTGCACTCCCTCCTTGTAACATGCTCACTGATCGCACTGCTTTGCTGTTGCTGCGAGTAATCGCCGTGGGCAGTAAACCGTGTAACGCTTTACACTGCTTGGGCTGTCAGGGATTCCCTTTCGCTTGCGTGGGGCGTGCTAATGGTTGCTCTTTCGCCAAAGAATGTGAAACCAAAGTAATGATGCGCCCTTGCCATGACAGCCCTTCGGCCCTACACACTAAAATAGCCTATGCTTAGAAGTAGCATGCATTACGCACAGCACATCGAAGAGCAAACCTGTCTCCCAAATCCCATCCTGCTGGTTCTTCATAAGCTACAGGATGCTGGGACGAATGGTGGCAATAGAAATGACCTAACCTGCAACTGGAAGCGCTGAAAGCGACATGAGGTGGGCAGGCCTTAGCAAGTGCAAAATACTCTAGAAGGTGGTCCCTCCACCAAGGCTGCAGGGTATGCTTGGGGGAGATATTGACAGGAGACGGTGGGTGTGCAGTCCAGTCCCCGGGTTGCGTCAGTCGAGCAGTCCATGGCCTATGTGTCCTCAAGTGGTGAGTCCATACGAAAGCCGAGCTGGTGCTTGCACGCACGAGCCATGAGCGCTTGCCTGACCACTCCCAGCCTCACATCCAAGTCACGCATCTCATGGCGCACAGTGGCAAGAGTGTCCTTCAGCTGCAAAAGAAATAAAATCAGATTATTAGTGAAAAATGAGCTACGGTGCAGCTGCCTTATAACCTATACAGCTGAGGACGTCTTCGTGACAGGCTGCATATACCGTCTCAAACGCACAGCATGCATGACCATGTGGGTTCATACTCTCTTCAGATGACTCTAGGTCTGCATCTCAGCTGCCAACAGGAATGTTTGCGCTTCAATAAGCAGCTGTTCCTTGTGACCCACACACAATGTCCCAACACTTAAATAGCCCAGAAAACAGTTGCAATGCTGCTTGATACTATGGATCCGTTTGAAACCAAAGGGGGGCAAAGTCTCACCGGACGGATACGGTGGCATTAATCAGCTAACCTGCAGCAAAGTGGTGCAGATAAGAAACACACCTGTCTGATGGGCAGTGCTCCATCCATGTCGTTGGCTCGTTGGTCCAGTTGGGTTTGCACGTGCGTCAGTTGGTCTGCCAGCTGTGATAGAGCTGCATGGCCAGCCTGGACACGCACAGACACGCACATTGTATCAGTTGCCATCCTCCCAGTGACACTAGTGACATCCAGTTTATTTCATTGCCTCGAACGCTAGTGATGCCACTGTGACACTTACAGTGACATCTGACAGTGTAACAAGCCTAGAATAGCGAACAAGTGCCGCAACCCACCCTGAATAACTTGCAAGTGCCACAACCCACACGTGGTGGCTCCAAACGCCATGGCGGACAGTGCTATGGCTTCTGTGGCCAACTGCAGCAGATAAGGATGCATCAAATTGATATGTTGCTTTACTGAACCTAAGCATTGCCTGTTCATTCTTGCTGATACAGACGAGCACGCACTACAATAGTCTGGTCTACTCCATCAGCCCTGTCTCTGCCACACCGACCTGCTGCAAGTCCTGGTGCGCCAGCACGTCCTGCTGCAACTCCACCAGCCTCTCTCTGCGTGTTGCATACGTCCCCATCAGTGCAACCACCCCCTCAGACCCGTTCAACCGTCGCTCACTGACTCCCAACTGCTCCAACTGCCCACCAACGTCAACTGCCAGCCGTTCCAACGCCCCCAAGACTGGTGGCGCGTCCTCTTGCAAGGATTTGACTGACGCTTTCACCTTATCCCAGCGGGCCGTCCATTCCCCCAGGCCCCCTGCTGCAATCGCACTGGCACTGATTTTGATGCGTGACAGTTGAGGTGCCAACCGCTCCGCCTCTAACCGCCAAGCCACAGGGTCCACTTGATGATACGCTTGAACAGACGGTGGCAAGGCCGGAGGGGGTGCCATACGGGGCGGGTTTGCTATCCGGTCGTGACCAGGCCCTCCTACCTCCTTCGATTGCACTGAATCCTCCTTGCCTGGTCGGTGACCTGACTCCCCGTTCCCTCGACTTCTCGGACGACCTGTATTGCGGTCGTTCCGGCTGCCGGGCCGCTTGTCATCGGCAGCAGCGTCTGCTGGCTGGTTCTCCACAGCAACACCATGGGTGTGGCTTTCTCTTCTCCCGCCCCATAGTGCCTCCGCTGCTGTCTCATCGCCATCCCCATCCCCACACCGATATGCTGGTGGCAGCAGGGAAGCAACCGTCAGCATGCCTGCATCCCCATCATCCACACACAAACCGTTCACGATGCTCCCATCATCACCCCCATCATCTACACTTTCCCCGTTGCCCCCTGCACTCGGAACACGGGCTTTAGGATGCCTTGCTTTGGGCACGATTATTGGTACCCGTTGGGCCGCGGCGTCTAGCAGGTCTTGGAGGAGGGTACATGTGGCCCGACCGTAGCCGGCAGCAACGGCGGTGATAGGAGCGAATTCGGTTGACACGCCTGCTGCTAGGGCGGCCCGCCGGGCTGCCTCTGCGCCTTGCAGTAGGTTTGTGCACACTGCCACGCCCTGCCGTTGGGGCGGTGGGGCGGGTTGGCGCCCGTTGGCGGCCCCGCCACCGTCATCCGCACTCCCTTCTGCCCCACCGGCCCTACCAGCATCTCCCGCAGCCCGGCTGCTGGCGGTGCCGTTGCGCTTGCCTGTGCGGGCTGGGGGTGTCGTCATCTCCACATGTGCTTCCACGGGTGCGGCTAGCGACTGCCACCCACCCACACGCAGTAGCCATGCAAACACCTGAGGCACGCGCAGCACTGTGGGTTCAACCGTGATAAGCCATGTAATGATGGTGACGATGCGCAGCACCCATGTATAGCGTTGAGTCAAGCCAGTGTACACAAAGGTGTGCTCATACTGCACAGCACTAGTCAAATGAAGGTTTGGTCTGTCGTCTTGGACTTTGGACCCTTTCCTGGGTCTGCTGGATTTCATTTGATTCGCGTAGTCACTTGCTGACCGTCAACACCCCCATGTGACGTGAAAATCAAGCATGCTGGCGTTCAACGGCAAAACTGACCAACTGACCAACAAACCAACTAACCGACAAGACGCACCTGCAGAAAGGCCCCCAGCTGCTGCCTTTGTGCCTCCTCTGAGCCCAATGACCTCAGCCCCACCACCCCACCACCAGCCCCCGGTAAGGCAGCCAGAGACTCCGCAAAGTAAGCCGGATGCAGGGCACGCAACGTGGCAGTTGGTGGTTGCGGCAAAACGGTTTTTGGCGGTTGGACCACTTGTGCCGTTGCCCCACCATCCTTCAAACCGCCTTTCCTGCCGCTTCCCGACTTGCTTCCACCATCCTTGCTGCTTCGCTTGCCGGAGGCTAGTCCATCCTTTCCGGTGGCTGGTGCTGCAGCGAGGGCTTCTAGCAGCATGAGCTGGTCATAGATTCTCTCTGCTGCTGTGTGCACATCCACCCTTGCCTTTGCCTGTGCCTGGAGACTGCCCTGGCTGATTCGCCACACTTCCTCCAACTCGGGTCGACCTGGAATTGTGCACATGATGCATACTCTTGTGTGTGTGTGTGTGTGTGTGTGTGTGTGTGTGCACGCGCGCGTGCGCCACAACGCGCCAGGAGTGTTGAGTGTTGAGTGTTGGCTTCAGGCTAGCACGATCAAATCTCAGAGCGCACAGCAGGGTGCTCAGGCCATGATCAGGCCCGTAAGGGGTGATTGAATGCATTTCCACGGAAATCCCAAAGCGCTATACACTTCCAGACTATCATGCCATCTTCTCCTTTCCCAGCGTGCCCTCACCCCTTCCGTTGAGTCCTGACCCAACCTGGCCACACCAGTGTGTTGCCCTGACTCCTGATGCTTGTTTTCCTTCACACCTTTCCTGCTTCCATCTTAGAAAACCGCCGCCCGCCCGCTTCACCTGCTGGGTCCACACTGAGCATGCGTGCCACCAGGTTCCTGAGCGTGGGGCTGAACTGCTCGTCCGGCAGCGGGTCGTAGTCTCCCTTGCTGATGCGCTGGAACACATCGTACAGGTTCGCGCCCTCCATCTGAATCACAGACGTAGTTACATTCGAGTGACATTAACTACAAGTCAAATTACGTCCGATCACGCTGATAATCATTTTGATCATAGTAGGTAGAATTATCAAACAAGGACTGGAGAACCATAAGTCTCACGCCCTTAGCGCCCTTCAACGCGCCAGGCGAATGCACCGTGATCATCCCTTGCCAGAGTGTGACGTGGTCTGTAAGAGTGAGGGTTGTGTGATGTGTGTGTGTGTGTGTGTGTGTGTGTGCAATGCTGGTTGTTTAGGCACCGGACACACCAAGGCCAACAACTGCCACAACAGTCAATGGCAGGAGAGCATGTGTGCCAGAACCCATTGTGTGGCGTGAATGCCAGCAAACGCACCAGCGACTGCTGGCACCCTTCCAGCTGGCATCCCTCCTTCCCACATTGCTGCTCAACACGCCCACTGACCTCAAAGGGCGACCTCAGACATGCCAGTTCGTACAGCAGGCAGCCCAGGCTCCACACGTCGCTCTTCCAGTCGTACCCGGCGCCCCTGACGACCTCAGGGGAGACGTAGTAGGGGGTGCCGACCTGAAAGACATGAGAGCAGGGCGACATATAAATCGTCAAAGCAGGGTTGCAATCCAGTAAACGTATCCCAGGCAACAAGCAAGGCGTAATTTGAATGTACCAGAGGCAGACAGGTGCATGCATTTCTGAATGCATAATTCCCGAAGACTGAGACGACCCAAATGTACTGTCTCCATTGATCATACTATCCTAGTAATCTAAATCTAAAGTAAAGGCATAGGATGAATGCGACAGCCCCAGGCTGTTGTGCTGTTTGGCAACAACATGCCACCAGCACCAACATGCCAATGCCAACATGCTGCACACAGGCGCCATGGCCCATGGGATGAACATGCGACAAGTTTGCTGGGCATGCATGCATGCATGCATGACACCTTCCCACCTTTGAAAACGCCTCCATGGTCTGTTCGCTGAGCTGCCTGCCCAGACCCAGGTCGCCTAGCTTGAGCGCGCCGTTGGCGCCCACAAGCACATTGGCAGGCTGCAGGGCGGAGGGGGCAAACCAGACATCGATGCAGTCCGCACGTGGCGACACATGCGCCCATGCAATGCCCCGCAGCAAACCTCTAGGACTTGCCAGCAGCACACTTCAGTCACCCGCAATGTGCAGGCCACACTGAGACATGTTTTTGCTTATGGCTGTATCGTGTTTGTTTGAGCCTGGCCATGCATCAACATGCATGAACCTGGTCCCAAACCCATCCGGCTCCGTTTTGTGCAGCATGTCCTGCAGCATGCTCACGTGGTGTATGATTCATAGCCCCTAGGTCCTGATACCCTTTCTGGCATGCTCTGATGAATATCCCATGGGCCTGTCTGCTAGAGGGTCCAAACTGGCTAGGGTTGCAACGCACATGGTACTGATATGTCATGGCACAGCCTGAAAGTTGTGTGGTCCCTAATGATCCCTGCTTCAGATTTGATGGTCTCTAGCCTACGCCTCTGCATGCCTGCAGTGAAGTTTGGCCATCTTGGTGATCTTGATCTTGATAACTCCCAGAGTTTTGGCCCGTTGGTGCATCATAAAATGTATGCCCCTCTGCCATGTACGCTTGCATCCCTGGGCACAGCATGCGATGTATGCCCCTGCATCCCTACCTTAATATCTCGGTGCATGATGCGGTGTGCGTGCATGTACCGCAGCCCGTCCACGATCTGCGCACACAGACAGGTACCAGTATGCGGCTCAGGCACACTTGCTTGTACTGCTGCACGACTCGCTTCTTTCGGCAGCTACTGAAACAAATCAACTGTGATTGAAACCTCAATCCTTGTCCTTTTTCTCCAACTGTGTTTTTATAGCGCTGCCAGTGGCCCCTTTGCTACTTCCTGCATATGACAGGCCCCCCGGCCGATGTCAAGCCTTTTGTGGGGAGACCAGACGCTGCTCTCCTGGCCTTTGAGTGCACCTACCTGTGAGAAAAATCCCCAGATGGCTGGCTCATCCAAGGTCTTGTTCGCTTCCAATGTCTTCTTGATCAGACGCTTGAGATCCCCTGTGAGCAAGCAGGCAGACATGCCCTTGCCAGTGACAAGCATGCCAGTGATGAGCATGCCAGTGACGAGCATGCCAGTGACGAGCATGCCCTTGGCTGCTAGTTAACCAGCCCATGCTGCACCATGGTCCCAGTCGCAGCCCATTGGTTCTGAACAGTGCAACTCAGGAGTTGTCTTAGGCAACACGTTGGGTCAAATCGCCAAGGCATGGTTTTTGCAGTTCATGTTTACCGTAGCCAGGAGGGTAGCAGCATGATAGCCGAAGACCCTAATAGGGAGTGACACCTTTTCTTCACGGGATTGGCTCAGTTACCCTCTTGGAGGCTTAAATAAAAATTTCCAGCCGTTTCTGAGATGGTTGTTTGGAGGGTGGGGGGTGGGGGGGTAAGGGGGGTAGAGGGAAATTTGGACCTGATTTAGAAAATCTTATTGCTAGCCAACCAGATGTCTGATTGAAGCTGTAAGCATGCCATCGTGACGGGCTCGGCAAGAGCTACACATTGGCATACTCAAAAACCAAAAGTATGGGTACACCGGGCAGAAACCGAAGAAACCGAACAAAACCGCTTGAGCGCGCGTTCCTAGTGGGGCTGAAGGTCAAAGACTCCAAATGACCTGGGCAAGGACCACAAATGACCTAGATGACATGGCCTC
>QAXH01006444.1:20008-61703 GCA_004335635.1 Chloromonas sp. AAM2 | reverse complement strand
CTGGGTGTGTGTGTGTGTGTGTGTGTGTGTGTGTGTGTGTGTGTGTGTGTGTGTGTGTGTGCACGTGCGTGTGCGTGCGTGCTTGTGTGTGTGTGTGTGTGTGTGTGTGTGTAGGCTACAACCTTGTTTCAAGGTGCTTGGTCTGCTTATCTCACTGACTCAGATTTGCGGCCTCCCATACTTGCCACCGGCAGGACCTCCTGACTCGACAAGCACGTAAATGGGAAAAGTTCATGACATGTGTGCCATGCACGAACACCGTGTGGGCTTGGTGCTGGAGCAGGCGGCATGTGTAGTTGGATGGATGTGGCACATGGCACGCCTATGTTTGGCAGCATGCATAGTGAGCCTTACCTCAACCTTCTTGACAGCCACAATGCGCCCATCCTGCTTCCGCACACCCTTGTACACAATCGCGTACCCTCCCTTGCCAACTGGCTTCTGCACATCATACGCGTCAGCAAGCCGCCCAGGAACGGACGGGACTGCAGTGGGCGCGATGGGGCCATGGGACTCGGCAGGTTGGCCCGGGCCGGGGCCATTCGACATCTGCACGTCTACGAACTACATGTTTCTTAGACCCAGCAATCCAGCGGGGCTAGTGTTAAGTACGTCGTTGATGGGCTGAAGTCTCGTGAGCCAGACAGAAGCAAAGAACTGGTGGGCAAAGAACTGGTCGGTTTCTTTCAACTGCCCAACTTCCAAGCCTAGTATCTGATGTGGCATAAGGCATGCCATTCCAGAGACCGTGCCCAGGATGCCTGACTGCAACCACCTTATGCCTGGGCACTTACCGTACCAGCGGAGTTGTTGCACGCTAGTTCTTGGTGGCTGCCTGATGGTGGGTGCTCAGGTTTTCGTGTTTCCTGGGTGACCAGCCAAAACCTTCACTAAAACTTGACATGCTGGCTGTTACTAGATTGTATGCATGTATCAGACCTGGTGACTGAGGCTGGCACGGCCGCACACCGCAATGCATAACAAGGCAAGTCTAACCACTGACAGCGTAGTCAGACCCAGCATGCGGAAAAGCAGCTTCGCGACTCTTGCAACCAGTCCTCGTCATGTGCCTCTCAGCTGCTGCGGCGGCCTGACATGACTCGCCACTGCTATCATGTTTACATGGCCCACATTGACTCTTCTCATGACTCACTTAAAGTTCCACTGTTCGCATGCGCTCTCATGATGGCCCGCATGGACACTTCTCATGGCACGCAGCGCATGGATTCTTTTCTTGACACGCTTATAGCCTTTCCATGGCACGCTTGACCAGCACGCTTTGCATGCGCCTTCTGTGCCCTGTTTCCCGGGTTTTTCTATCTTTCACAGCCGGTTGCCTTCCTTGCTGCCTGCGGGCCAGTTTCTGCCTTTCCTCTTCCTTCTTGCTCAGGGTAAGTTAGGGCGGTGCACATCCCAACTTGTGTCCTATGACGGCTGCTCTGATGTAAGACATAAACATATACAGGCCCCGTCTGTCTAGCTTCAGTTGCAAAAGTTACAGGAACGAGCAAGAGGGACACCTGCAATGCCAATTTGGACGGTGGGGCTTGCACCCACTGTTGTCCAATCATGTGGCAACTAAGAAAACTTAACAGCAATAGGCAAGATTCAAATTGCAGCTCAGCAAATACAAGAACAGATGCACAACGGTTAAGGAACACCTCATCCAGCTGACTTGGCAAACAGCAGGTACACTGGCATTGCTCAACCAGCAGTGAAACTTCACAAAACGCACGCGAACAAGTTCAAAATACAACAGTAAGCACCGGAAAGGTGTTGCCTTGCCAAGCCATGGGAACAACGGCATGTCAAAAGAGGAAGCGGGAAAGCGCTTGAGCCCGGGAGGCATAGGCGATGCTTGGAAAGACCTATTAGCGCATTGTGTTGCAGAATGGCGCCAGAAAACGGGAACTGCAGCTTGTGCAGCCCAGCTTGAATGTTGGTGGACAGATAACCACTCAGTGGGTGTTAGCAACTTGCGCCACATATGCCCTCATGCGCAAAAGTTACAGCTGGTGCTCTGTGCCTGCTACGCAAATGTGCATGGTGCGGTCAGTCTACCGGCTCAACCAAACAGGCAGGGTTAGCCTGGTGTACTCTGGTCGTTTACGACAACTGAACAAATGCACCAACAGAAAACGTGGTTGCAAAGGAGGGGTCATAAGGTGAGGGTTACTGTGTGCACACAGTAACAAGAGCGCTGTGGAAACATGATGCTATTCAATCCGATGGTCCGCAATAACAAATAGCACAACTATTGCCAGGTGGCCCCAAGGCATTTACTGGTCAGCTCAGCCTTCCTGGTCCGGTGAATAATCTTCATTAGGACACAGCCTCAGTATCCTAGATTGCGAGCGCGCACCAATGCGTGTCCTCTGCGGCTGATAATACATAGGTGAGGCTATTCCTGAGAGAGAAACGGTTGGGCGTGTTGCACGCGTTTGGTTTGCAAATAAGCTGCTATGCCCGCGGGCTTTTTGAACGGTCCTAGCTACACTGCGTTTGCGCTTCAGCAAGGTGTGCTATCTGCCAGTATGAATATCGAGGACTAATGTCCCGGTAAATGCTTAGGATGACATCAGTTTTTGCGCTGCGATCACCTGCGTCGTTCCTGCAACAGCACCACTACACAACTGTGCTGCATAAGCGCCCTACGACACGGAGGGCGTACTGGATTGTAAGCTTAAGTCTTGTGCAGACCGGCTCGCAATTCCTCGCGCGTTTCATGGACGCGTAGTGTGCTTAGCTGAAGGGACCGAACGCGTCATTCTGCCAGCAGAGCGCCGCGGCGTTGAACGCCTTGTACCAGTCTGCTGTTAGCACTGAGGCGTCGTACGAGCATTTCGTTTTGGTACACTCTTCGCGCAAGAAGTACATGGAGCCGCGCTCGGGGTTGACGATGCCATTGTCGCGGTAGTACTCGAAGGACTGACGCCACGCGAAGAACTTGAACCCCGACGCCAGATTAAAGCACTCATCTGCGGTGTCTGTGCCTTCGCAACTGCAGGCGGCGGTGGAAAGAGATCAAACCTGTCAAATCGCGGCCGTGGGGTGATGCCGTTGTTAGCGCAGGCTAATGAATGTGCATGACGTGCTAGGGTTAGCAAACCGAGTTCCAGCCCATTTGGCACACCCGGCCGTAACGGGGACTTCACTTATATTTAGGCTTCAGATACTGTGCCCTTCCTGCCCGCGGTCCACAGGTTTGGCACTCATGTGTGAGCTCACTCCATGTCCCGTACCTGCACTTGAGTTTATATCCAACCGTCTTGTAAGCGAATGAGGGCCTGGTGGTTCCAAAGTCGCCCAGGTAGGCGCATCCCCAGTCATCAGTTGTGAGGTAGCGGGGCCAGGACAGCGTCAGGGATAGGCCACTGAAACCGGCAGCCGAGTAGAGGGTGATACTGCACAGCAGGCTTTGATCTTCTGCGCAAGGCAAGGAAAGCAAGGTGCATGACGACGTGTAACGCAGAGGAACAAAGGTTAACCGATGCAACAGAAGCAGAGCTCGGAGACGTGTGTGCGGGTTATGGAAAGCATGAACAGTAGCACACGTAACACAATATGAGATTGCAATCTGTGAATTCGGAGGGTGCACTTGGACCGCACAACTTCCCTGCAGAAAGACCAATGGAGTTTGTCAGTACTACAGGCAGAGCCTCTCATGAATGCTGCCATGTGTCTTAGACAAGAGTATGACTCACCAGTTGCTGGAGTGAAGCTTGCTGGTGGCGACCTGGCATTTGGTGGTGGGGACCGGACATTCGGTGGTGGAGACCGGACATTTGGCGGTGGGGACCGGACATTGGGTGGTGGGGACTTGACGTTTGGTGGAGGAGAACTCCTGACAGTTGGTGGTGGCGAGTTGACGACGTTCTGGCCGGCCTCGGAATAGGATACGCCCACCATGTTGTAGTATTTACCCTTCATGAAAACTGTAGGCAGGGATGCACAAACAAGCACATGGATGAGAGGAGAGCAGCCAGGGTGAAGGAAGCTGAACTCCTGCCCAAGTCAGAAATATGGCGCAATATCGTCGCCTGATTACTATTCCTGCCAAAGGGCATGGTATTCACAATCCTCACATTCACAATTGATAGCTGTTGGATGCTTGAAAGGTGCAGGTTGAAGCGTGTCAAGTTACAAGGCAGGACCAATCCCGGACAACAGTGTGCTGCAGCGCTGGAGAGCTGAGTGTGATGGAACAGCAAATCAAGTGTTGGTGTGTGGTACTGTTGTACAGAGCTCTTAAGCTGTTGGTAGCTTGATGCCAAAGACGACGTGCATTGGCCTGGCTATGACAGCAGCAAATTGTTGATTTTATTTTAATTGGCTTCAAACTATTCTACAGCAGCAGGTGGCCCTCACCTGGGTCCTTGTAGCTGAACATGATGTAGCCCTTCTCACCCCAGCCTGCGCCCAAAGCACACGCAACGACAAGTGTGTCAAAACACCAAAATCGCCCAGCCTGCGACCCTTGCAATTAACTAGGCTAGTTCTTTTGCATGTTGCCAGCTGGCTCTTTGCTGTCTACGGTTAGCAAAGCATCAACGCCTCTGTCTAACCTCTCATGGGCAATGAACTGGCCAACTCAATCCTGAAACACAGTAAAGTTTGTCGGGTTCACAACCATAGACATGCGCACCTGTGCCCCAGCTGTTGCGAGCAATCCAGGCCTGCTTGTCATCGTCATAACCGACAACAACCATAGAGTGACCACCCTCGTCGCCTCCGGATGTGTGCTGGTATACACCTCCTGTGCAGTCAACCCACGGCAATTCAAATTGTGCGCATGACATGCCAGCTGTTCCATGCTACTCAAGCCGTTCAACGGCAAGCTGAATGATTTTGGAGGGTTGTATGCTGTGTTGCCACAGGCAGCTAGGGAACACACTATAAATTACATTCTGGCAAGCCGGAACACGCAGTACGTCCATGACATCATGGCAAACCCAATCCAAGCTGTACCCACCTTTGTACTTCATGATGTCCGAATAGGCTGTAAAGTAGCTGTAGATGGCTCCCTTCTGGCGCAGAAACGCCTTGGCAGCAACCAGATCATTCTGGCCAAACAGGGTGATGGAAAATGCACCTGCAGTCAAGGAAGACAAAATTGTGCTCGAGTCAGGACAAAACATGTGCTCAGCCAGGAGTCGGACCGGTAGGGAGGAAGTTTGGATATTCATTCACAAAACATTTTGCACATTGGAAACCGGGCACCCAGGAGTGCATGCCAGCAATTCAATCGCATCAGAACGACATGCCTCCTGAAACTCTTACCTAGCAGAGGGTTTTGGTCGGAATTGCACCTGTTGTTGCACCCTGAAACTCTGCAAGCATGGAAGAGGCAAGCACTGAAGAGTGTCAGAAAGAACTGACAAGTTGCAGAACTCCTGACTCTGGTTGGGACAAGATTCAAAACTCTTGGATAGAATTAACAACAGTGTGACTACCCAGGTGTCAGGGATATCTGCTGTCTGGCAGCAGTACATATATTCGGCTACCAGTGCAGAAACCACTGCAAAAGCCAGCGGCCTAAGCTGAGCATTGCATTTTGTGCCTGTAGGCTCTTACCCTGTGTAAGGAAAGCACGCTGCAGCTCTAGTGCCCCTTTGCTTGAGCACTTGAGCTGCCTCGTCAGGAGTCCATCCCTCATCACAGCTTGGGAAGAACTTGCCGTTGCTGTAGGCGGGGATTGAGCAGAGAAAAGGCACACGTTGGTGCGCATGTAGTAAAGGGTCATCTGGGAATTCCGAGCAGATGGCTGGATGGACTGGCAGTCAAGGTCTGTACCTGAAAACGCCGATCATGACTTAACATGTGACCGACAGTCAGTACGTACCAGAAGAACATCCACTGCTGACTGAGCTGAATTGGGCAGTTCTGTCTCCGAGCGAATCCCACGGCAACCTCCGCTGCACCAATGGCTGAAAAGGACTGACAGCTGCCGCACTCCCTGCACGCGCAGGATGGATAACACATACAATGACCTTTGAGGCTCTATTAATCAGATGAAAATCAGTGATCAATGTGGCTCTGGTTGACAGGGTCAGCATTTCCCCAGATTTGATTTTGTTTTTTTGGATTTGTGACAGCCTGCGCACACTGCAAACGCTGCTCACCCTTGGTTTACCACTGGGCACGGATATGCCATGCCATCAGTGGTGGAAGGAAGACGAGGGTCGTACACAGAAGGCGCAGATGCCGCTGCGACAACCTTGTTCACCGCTTCCTTGAGGCTGGTTTGATTGGTGGCAAGGAGCATTCTGCGGCCTCTCAAGTCGTTCTTCAATCCGAGAGCCTCCGTGATGAAGTCAATTGTCGAGTCTTGGTTGACATCGGCTGGCTCCATGTCTTTTAGGATGGCGCGGACAGACGTGACCTGCGGAATTCAAAGCACAGAATGCAGGTCAGATGGGTGCCACACGCACACTGAGCTGGCTTGCATCTGCAGACCAGGCACAGAAGGCTCAAGGAAAGACAAACGATGGCTAGTGCAGCCCATGCACAAGCCGTACCTGGTCCCAAAAGACTTGCTGTTGCTCCACTATTGCCTGTCCTGCCGCCTGTGCATCCTGCAGCTTAGGAGTAAAGGCTGATGCAAGGCCAGTCCACTTCCTGGGAGACTTGTGAACGTAGATACCATAGCAGGGCTTCTTTGCGGCCACCTGCAAACACGATGGTAGTGGTAGTGGGAAAGTTGCTAACAAGGATCGTCAGTATCGAGAGCAGCGCAGTACATTCTGAAGAGATGCATGCAGCAGAAAATGTGCAGGAGCTGTTGTAGTACGCTGAGTGCCAGGGTGTGTGGAGTCCAAGTCATTATCCACGTCAAGTAGCCTCTGTCATGTCCGAAGTGGGGGCTATCACATATCTCACAAGCTCTGTCATATGGCAATCATATGGCAATCATATGCTCTATCATATAGCAAGTCCGCAGAATTCTCCGTGACCTGCCAAAGTACACGTGGAATCGATGTCCAGCACTTGGACATAACGAGCTCACCTGGACCAAGCTGTCATTCTTGATGCCAGTCCACAGGTTTCCCAACGTGTCGAAGGCCACACAGAAGATTGTGTCCTGGCACTTTTGAGCGAGCTGAGAGAGCGTCACATTGGTGATGGTCATGAGAATCTCGGCAGAGGGGGTAGCTTCAACGGAGCTACGCAAAAAGTACTTGCAAGGGGCGCCGGGACACTTGTCCGTGGTGGAAGGAATGACAACGGATCGAGCTGACTTGCGACCGAACGTGGTCTTCGATTTGACGGAAGTCCATTCCTGCTGGGTCTGCACTGGCACATCAGACTCGCTGACGGTCAAATTGCCTTGATCCAGCAGAAGCCGTATGCTGGGGTGAACGGCAAGTCGCAGGTCCACATCTGCGCATGAATGGCAAGAACATGCTCGTCGTGTTAGATATTGTTCGCTGCTGTCCTGCACTTGGTTATGTCCGCGTCATTTTGACCAAGTACGGCGGACCTCTTACCTTGCGCCTGCACTTCTGAAGCCAGGCAGAGAAGGGCTGAGCACAGTACCGCCCACGCAACTGCACTACTGGTCATTCTCTGGCGCTGCGCCGCGTGCAGGTTGTGCCCGCTGGCAGGTCAACTCTTGACTGGTGACGCTGCGCGCTATCTTGGTGTGTTGACTTTCTTGTTTGAGAGTTTTGACAGTAGACCGTTGCTTTTCTTCAAGGGCTCTTTGCTGTTCAACTGGTTATGTTCGCCTTCTGTCACAATCCTGCCGTTCACCTTCGCCATCCGTGTACGGCGGTACGAACGCTTTTTCGGATTACGGTTTCGGGCCGGATTATGCATTCTATTGTGGATTGTGCATTCGCCTTGCTATTGGCATTGCGGTAGTCCGGCAGAGAATATTTCACGCCGCGCAACATCCGGCTTCCTGGCCTCAACTGAAACTGTATCAGTGCGAAGTGTTGCAAGCTGGGCTGGCTTGATGTTGCCCTTTACAATGCAGTATCGCGTGCAGAATGCCAGCTCGAACCTTGAGGGTTACAGATTCACCTAAGTTGTGCAAGACTCACTCACCGTGGCCTCAAGAGTGGTGTTAATAGAGGTTCACCCCACAAGCCAATCGCTTAATGTGACCTGGGATGTGGCCATGGGCAGTTCATGTAACCTGCTATCCGGTAGGTGGGTTCTCTCTATTATTCTGCATGACATGGTTTTTGGCCTCAATAAGATGGAGGGAAACCATGTTCAAGATTGTGTCTGCCCTGGTGTGATGGGGTTTGTGATGGGGTCTGGCATAGAATGCCGTGATCGGTAAGACGGGTCAGGGTTGCTCACGCTAGCAACTTCCATTGTTATCCAAGCAGGCTGGGCACACGCAAGAGCAGAGCGTGACTCCTGGTGTGTTTGGCCCCGTTCAGGCAGCCCGCATGTAAGACAGGGCACAAGACACCATATTCAGTAAGCCGTTGTCACAGATTGTTCACGTCACTCAGTGAATGCCGCTACTGAGACACAATCATACCGCACGCCAGCTCTGCAAAAATACACACCAAGTGGCCAAGGTTAATACCGCAAGCTGCCTTCACGGCAGTGGGTGGCAAGGGTTAGCAGTACGTCGGCTGTGGCCACGGGTGACCCTGGATCAGGACGGAAAATACACATCTGATAATACGACACATCTGATAATACGACAGATAATCAAGTAGTTTGCTGTCTAATGTCCTACCCTTTTAATGAAGGCATGCGACCTGCTCAAAGATCAGTTAGCAGCACAAATTGCAACGTCCAGCCATCACACCTGCCATCACACCTGCACATTGCTTCAGCTGCTGAGTAGCAACTTGGACAGCTCTTCCTGCCGAGCCCTTACAGTCTCCAACCGCCCTGTTTGAGCCCCTCTGCCTGCCCCACCACTGCCACCTCCGCTCCCTCCTCCTCCGCTACTGCTGCTGCTGCCAGTTGCAGCTTGCAGCCGGCCAGCCAGAGCTTCCAAACAGTCCAGCAGCTGTAGCTGGAGCTCCACATACAGCCCAGCCATTGCATCTACTGCAGCCCCAGCGTCCACTCCCTGTTCAGTTGCTGCGCTTGATGACAAGCGCTGGAGCTGCTGGGCAGCGGCCACAACTGCAGATTCCAGAGTAGAAACGGCTGCTTCCAGTGCAGAAACAGCCGCCTCGGTGCCAGGGCCGTCCCCGCTGGCCCCTGAGTCTGAGTAATCAGCCATGAACTTGAGCGCGGATGCATGCACATGTGCCGCACGCGCACGTTTGGCGCCACTGCGATGCAAGCAGCAAAGGAAAGGTCAGAATGGAACATGAAAAGCTAGTTTGTGGCTTGATTGGCTGTACACTTGTCCTTGTTATGCACTCATACCAAGGACTTAAGTGCATACCAGCAACAGCAATCAACAGGCATTGTGCTTTTTTGCTTAATCCCTGCTTCAGCGATTGTAGGCAGAACTACCAACTGAAGTGTTAGGGACACTGTTCCTGCTGCTGCTTCTATTGCAGCAACATTCCGCTGGTTATCTGCAGCGTGCCCCCTGTAAACCCACCCCACCGGTTCTGCCCCAACACTGTCCCTGTCAGATGCGCGCGAGGGCAACAGCCTACGCATGTGCCTGTCTGCAGCGTGCGTCCGGTGGACAGACATGTGCATCTGAACAACCCGGGTTGCCATCATTTGCACAACCCTCACTCAGTAACCCTACTAATCCTGCACCACCATGCCACCCACTTCTGCTGCCTGCCTGCCCAGCCGTACTGATCCTGCGCCACCATGCTCCCACTCTCAACTTGGAACCGTGGTGCTAGTGATGACATACGTATTTTTAAACCTGCTACTAGTGACCTTTCTTGGCTTAACGATTGTCCGGCGCGTAATTCTTGGTGAGATAGTGTGTCTAGCTGCAGTACCGTGGGTTAAACCATGAAAAGCCATGTGCTACCCACTTCTGCTGTCCCTGTTTGCCCAGCCAGTTTGGCACGCTTGCTTTGGTGTACTCGTGCAACAGCTCCCCCGAGAGCACAGCGGCGTTCCGTGCATGTTGCAATGCAGCGGACAGGTCAGCCTGCACACACAACACACACACAACACACACACACACACACAAACGGGTACAAACGTACGTTGTCAGCTGGTTATCAGCTATTGTGAAAGGTTCCCACATGCTCGAGAGATGGGCCAGAGCAGGCCGGAAAGCAAGCCAGACCCTGATGAGATGCGCCCAAACACAGCCTGTGAACCCACACTCGCGGAAGGCCCATTCGCGACTGACCACCAATGTGAGAACGAAACTGGACCTTGGAGAGAAGCCATGATGGTGGCATTGATAGGTGGCAGCCTGTGGCCCAAACGTACATGCACCTGTGCACCTCGCCTGTGACGGTTTACATGACGATTGATATGTAGCTACAAAACAAAGCGCTCTGTGCAGTTCACAGTCACGCACTGTGCAGCACGCAGCGGCGATGCGCACGTCACGCGCAACAGAATCATTCAGCATGAACAAAACATGCCGACATGCATCTGGCGCCACAGAGTTGCAACGAAGACACATGCATGCCCCTGGCTCGGTCAGTATGCACCCTTTGTTTGTTGTCTCATTGTGCATTACTAGTATTTGATGCAGATCGTTTATATCTTACTGCAGAGAGAGTTTGTTTGTCTGCTGATCCGGCTCCAACTTGTGATGCCACTTGTTTCACTTGCCTGAGAATAATGTAATAAATGTGCCCAGTTCTTTGTGACATTAGAGACCAGCCCTGAGGCCCACCTGCTTTAGCTGCGCCTCCATAGTTGCCAGCCGCAGCCACGATTGGGCAACAGCCAGCTCACGCCCAAATAACTGCATGCATGTATGAAACGTCTTATGCATGTGGGGCACGTGGCCAAATCCTTGAAATCAAAGTATCACACTCCTAGCACGACCATGTACATGAGGTACGCTGTCTATACCTTGCAGATAAGATGTCACAGGATCATCTGGACTCTGGCACTCATGTGGCAATGACGACGCTGTAAGAATTTTGGCTTCTCCCGCTGCGTTGTGACAACAGTGCACCAAGAACTCAATGGCAGAAACCTAAACTGCTTTTCGTTGCTTTGCAAAGAGCCCTTCAGCCATATACTCAGCTGGAATAATCCGAATTTGCATCGGTCTTGAAGGGTGACTTACTTGCTGCCTGGCCGCTGCACACGTGGCTGCCACATCACGTGCCTCCTCATCCTGATCCGTTTTCAGCAGCAATTCAATCAACCGGTCTGACAGCTCAGATGCCTGCATGTGTTCACACACAGCAGGAGGCGCATTGTAGACGCATAAGCTTCACAATGTGTTGCAAGCTCTGCTGAATCCAATAGTACAAAATGGGGGTGCAATGAGCATGGCAGGGCCTGCATGAGCGCGTGGGAGGTATGGACTATGATGGAGTTTGAAAAGTCTCTTTTTGTTGTCGTTTGCACGTCACGATTGCCACCCCAGCAATGCCCACTGTAGTAGCAACAAAATTGACGGTTGCCTGCTAACATACCAACATACAGTGTGGTTTTGCACACCATTGTGCTGCAGACCAACAATCCGTGCTACCACTGCCTGCTCTAACGCATGCGCAGCTTGGGTCCCTTCCTTGCACTGCCTGCCTGCCTGCCTGCCTGGCCAAGCCTCACTCACGTTTGCTATGCCTTCTCCCTTGTCGTTTGCAAAATGGTACATGGCCTTGCGAGCACACCTCAGCGCCTCCGGGTACATGCCCCGCTGACTGTACAGTTGTCCCAGAGTGGATAGCCAGTTGAGCACTGCATTGACCTGCACACTCTCTGACAACAAGACACGCAGGCAACTGCAACACATCATGATCAGCATTCACTTGCGACCCCCCCACCAGTACACATCTATCCAGGCTGGCTACTGTGACATTGCGCACCGGCCATTCCCAAACAGTGGCTAGCAAGATGTGCTTGAGATTCCATTGAATAAACGGCTCACCTGCATCTTCCAGGGCTTGCACAGCATCTGACATGAGTCCTAGTCCACGGCGCTCCAGTGATGCAGCCGCCTTGGACCCGCCCTGCCCGCCGCGGCCGAACAGCCACCATCGGCGCCCCGAGCGCTCGGGCTGTGGGCCGCCCGCCTCGCCTTGTGCCTTACCCTGCTGCTGCTGCTGCTGCTGCTGCTGGGCAGCCTGCGTTAACAACACAAGGCGGAAGCGGGATACAAATACCAGTACTGACTGATCAGAGCAGAAGAAATGCTAGCTATTTACAGGAAGCTACTGTTTAGCAGCACTTTCAAGACAAACTGCTGATGCAACATACAGCAACGGGATTGGCACGCAGATGTACTGACACAGGCAGCCACTCTTTCTCCTCTTAGATGGAGATTTAGATCAGATAGTGGTGAGGCCTAGGAACGCATCCCAGCAGCAAGTTCCGCGCACATGACAAAGAGGTTGAAGTAGTTAGGAAAGCAGCTGTAGCCACAGGAGATTTGCGACGACAGTGGTTGGCAGGCTCCTGGCTAAACTGAAAAGATACGATTCAAGCATTATCACGCTGCTCAGATGTTGCCTGCTGTAGTAGTAACATAGACCGGTTTGCAAAAAGTTTGCAGAACATGGTTGCTGACACATGCCGACACTGATTTACACACTGATTTACACACTGAGAGAGCAAAATCTTGGGCGGTTGCACCAGCTCATTTGGTCTCAGCCAGCACACTTGCTTGAGCAGATTTGCAAAAGCTGGGACATGTTGCTGACACTGCGTTGAAGGTGGTTGTTGGCCTGAGCTGCCGCACCTGTTTGAGCAGTATGTGCCCTAAGGCGTACATGGAGTCTGCGTACAAGAAGTGACGCGCTCCGAACATGCTTAACCTGGGCAGATGGGCAGGGACAGGACCACGATGTGAGGGGCAGTGCTACAAGGGGCGTGCACACCCCTTTGACTTCACGCACGTTTGGATACTCAGCCGACACGGAGATGTTTGTTGCATGCACTAGCCCTTGCCCTTGCCTGCCCTGAAGCTGCCGGCTTCGTGCATTGCTGCGCCTCTGCCTGACATCTTCGCACCTCAGAGACATGACACGTTCCATGGCCTCTTTTGCAGCGTCCAACTGACCTGCAGCCAGGGTATGAAACCACAACGTTTTAGAAACCCTTTCTGCAGTCAATGCAACATCAAACTCATTGAGGCTGATTCGACACAGGTACATGCTGTGTTGTGACGCTGCATAGATTGCGGGACGCATGTGAGCGCTCGGACGTTGGGACACTGCTGAAAGCAGAACTTCTTCTCCCAGTAGACAGTCAAGGTAGATCCAACCGGCCACCACATTCCAGTGGGTTCAAGCCCGGTTGGTCATGGATCCAAACTAGACTGGAACAAAACAAGAGCACCAAGGAAACTGGTTTTGTCTGACGACGTGGCTGGCTTAATCCATACTACTGTCTCCATGAACTTGTCTGACAGCGTGGCTGGCTAAATGCAAGTTCCTATCACACCTCGTGCTTCGTAGCTGAGTGCCAGGTTGTGCATGGCGGACACGTACAGCCAGTGCCGCTCGCCAAAGGCGGACTCAAGCAGATCCAAGGCCTGCGCAGTGGCATGACCAGCATCACAGCATCCTTTCAACACATCAACACCCTCCCACTAGGGCAGGACACTGCAACTACATGGATATGATGAGGCGGTTTGGCAAATAGGCTTGGCTGATAATCGTTTTAATTGCAATTCATCTCTGAGCTGCATCGACAGAGTGCAGTAGCAGCATCCACATGAAGATGGCACTGGTGTGTGTGACACAGAAAGCTCGTAGTGCAGCTGGTGCCTCGCAACCCATTGATTTGCTGAAGATCCACATGCACCACTGGCCTCTTTGTACAGTTGCTCTGCCTTTGCGTGCTGCCCAGTGTTGCGGTAGAACTCCGCTAGGTTGTTGAGAGTGCTGGCGATGTGCGGGTCCTTGGCGTCAAACCCTAGTCTGGCTTCGGCCACAGCCTCCAGGAACTTAGCCTCAGCCTGGGGATACCTGCACCGGATACCATGTGATGTAACAATACATACATACCGTGTATATAATGTAACGTATACATGCAGCCAGGGCTTGAGCCTTGCATGTCAGATGCGGTTCGTTGTACATGCAGCATGTTCAGCGACTCGCATTTTATTTGCTACACATAATCACTTGCTATGAACAACCCCGACAACTAGCGCTCGTTACAACTTATCTAGCCCGGCTTGAGTTCTTGAACTTGAACGTGTGGCACATCCGGTAGCTAGGACGACCTGATATCACTCAGGAACCAAACACAGGCGTTCTGCAGCCGAAAGGCTACATCCACACCTATCACCTGGTTTGTGTTATGCCAAGCATTGCAAACATTTTGCTCCCAGGGCCCAGCTGCACGTTCTGCCACGCAGTGGTCACTATGCTGAGCAAGGAAGGCGGAATGGCAAACAAACACAGGCTGGAAGGCATGAAGAAGCAGAAGCACAGCTAAAAGCTGACACAGTCACTTCTTTGGCCCACTTGCCTCCCCGCCTGGTAGTGATCCAGTCCTGCGCTGCGGGCCATGGTCATCTTGGCGGTGTGCTCGTTGGTGACAGGGTCATACTCCAGGGGGTGAGTGGCGGTTTCAGAAACGGGCACTGCGCCAGGCGGTTGCTGATCCTGCACGGCGTGCAGCATTACCACTTAGCGCCATCTGCCCGGGTGCCTGCTTTCACGGACTGACTGATCTTCCTTCTAGCATGCACTGTTCCAGATGCGTGTTGCCAAACAACCAGATTTGAATGTTCCACTTCTGCGGCCCCATTTCCCTGCTGAAATGCACTGTTGGAGATGCGTCAAGCATGAACCCTGCTGTTGCCAATGTGGTGTGGTGTGGTGTGGTGTGGTGTGGTGTGGTGTGGTGCGGAGTGGTGCACCAGTGCCCATGAGGGAGTGATGGATTGGCCCGGAACAGCTGCTGGTCCAAGCAGCCCAATTGTCACGCCAAGCCAGGGTGGGACAGTGGTTAGCACTCGATATCAACAGCAGCACACACTAAGTCGTCTCGAGCATGGCACATACAGGTTTGAACTCATTTGTAAGCCCAGGTACCATTCAATGTGTGCAAGGTCCGTATGAACCCAATCCGATCTAGTGACCATAGAGCTTTCTTCGCTGCGTTCGTTTTGCTTCCTTGATCAGGGTGGGCCAGGGCGGTGCACCCCCATTTCGCGTCCTCTGATGGCTTCCCTGGTGTATATATACACGGAAAAGGACACTGCTGCACATACACCCTGAGCATCTTCACCTGAGATGCAGCTGCGTTTGCAGGCGAAGCGGCCATCAAGAGGGAACCTCCCAGCAAACTGCTTGCTAGAGCATGGCCTGCACAGGTGCACACACAGTCATGCTCAACAGCTGCTTTACTGCTGCTTGGTGCTAGCTGTTGGCTGCCCCCTTAGTCAGAACGCCAATTGCTGTATAAGTGGGGCAATGGTCGCAGTTTGTGACTGGCAACGTTTGTTGGGCGTGGTGTTTACAGGCAGATGGCAGTGACTGGCACTATTACTGGAAGTGAAAGATGCTTTAATGCTAGGTTTGTGAAAGCACGTGCGCAGCAGAATACCTGCTAGCAAGCCCCAGCTGCTGCTCGATTGCTGTCCGTTGTCAACATGTGCAACCTGCACGCCGAGAGCACGACTGTGGAGTCTGCACAAGAACGCCTTCTGGCCACACATCGGTACCCTAGATGCATGGGTGGTTGTCAATGGCAACTTTGCCAGGTAGGCTAGCAAGTTCCGTGTGCGTGTCATGAGATTCCTCAATAAACCGTAAGCTCGTGGCCTTATTGTGAGAGCTCCAGGCTGCGTTTGTGAGGGCGCCTCTCAGTAACCGCGAAACGTTTTCGAAACCATCATCGGAATGCGCATTGCTGACGGTTTGCAATGCAGTGCGCGAAGCAAAGCAAGATGCAAGTGGCGCGGCGGGCCTGGTAGTCACAGCACAGCTCGTGCTGCCCCTCCTGGTTTTCCCCGTCGATGTGGTCAAGCCTGGCGCAGTGACAGTGACCGACACCCAGACGGAATGCGGCAATCACTTGACAACCGGATCAACTTGCGGATTGCAAATCTGCCCAGCTTTTTGAGCCCGGAAGCGTTTGATGCAGTCTTCAGGAATTGCCAGGGCTGCACGTCCACCAGAGTGACGCGGGATTCGCATGGTGTTGTCGGGCATGCTGTGTTTCGCGACTTGCTCACCGCTCAAGCATGCAAGACCATGTATGGTGGCTGGACCGGCTGGGGTTCCCCGTTGTCCATCGAGATAGAGACACCCTCACAGGAGCAAGCAGATTCGTACACTTACGGTAAGTCGAACTTGTGTTACGACAAGGAGCGCGCCTGGGCCTTAACAATGTTACTTTCGCAGGTCCTGCTTGACCTGATCTCGACCTGATGAAGCCGGCAAACATTGGAGA
This sequence comes from Chloromonas sp. AAM2, assembly GCA_004335635.1. Classification (NCBI taxonomy): domain Eukaryota; kingdom Viridiplantae; phylum Chlorophyta; class Chlorophyceae; order Chlamydomonadales; family Chlamydomonadaceae; genus Chloromonas; species Chloromonas sp. AAM2. The sequence continues at coordinate 45,263 of QAXH01006444.1, read as the reverse complement.
ACCGTGGCCAAACCATGAACAGCTCACGCTCACATGGATGTGCTCGTGTCGGCTTTGAAGTGCTGCTGTGGCCAGTCGCCCTAGTTTTGGCAAACTCGCTCTTTCCCGCACCCATTGACTTTGCCTGCCTGCTTCCCCAGATCCGGAACAGTTTGCCAAGCAGCACAGGAACGAGGGTGGCGGGGTAAGTGCAGGACAATGTCATGTGGTACATGATGTCATGTGGAGTTGCCCAGCATTGTAGCTTGGTTTTGTGGCAGAACATAGGCAGTTTTGTGGCACAACACAGGTGGTAACCTGCCAGGCTTTGCTCAAAGTACAGGAGACAGCCGTCATCGTCTGACGAACTTCAGTTGCAGCCAAGTGGCCGCCTCAAGGGCACATGTAGCCAAAGCACACGCTCCGCACGCCCTGCAGGGCTTTGCTACTCAGCAGCCGCCAGGAGGAGCTCGCCCCACAGCACCAGCCGGTAAACATTGCAGCACTGCATACGAAGTAGGCTCATTCCTGTTCAAAACACTTAAGTTTCGTGCTGCATGTGAACGCGGGCAGTCCTGACTTGCGTAGCAAACTCGTAGTCTTGTGGTCGTGCTTGTATGTTGGCACGTGACATCGTATGGACCGTGACGATGAATGTAACGCCTGCACAACAGCCCTGTCTGCCCACTCCTCCCAGCCATGATGACCATCAGAAAGGATGTCGATTGCATTTTTCTGTCGTCCCGAGAGCCTGAGTACCTGGACGCGGCCAAGCCAGCTGGGACTGTACATGCAAGCCCTGCATCTCCATGCTGCACAGGCATGGCCGTACAGCCTCCGGCCGTGGCTCACCCACAGGCCACAAGACCCGCTGCTTCAACTACCACGACCACGCAGCCAGCGGCTGCCGCAACTGTTCCGGCTGCAGCCAGCTCAGGCCTGGCTGCTGCACTGGCAGGGCTCTCACAGAGCCAGCTCAGCAGCCTGGCAGGCTTGCTCGGACAAGGTATGTGCAAGACTGGACATGCAGCTGCCATGTGGACATTTTGAGCGTATCTATGCTTGAGCTTGCTGCCTGAGCTTGACACTGCAAAACGGAGTCCTTCACTGCCCAGACAGGCGTACAGCACGTGAAAAGTACGCGTTGGGCGCATGTCGCTTGGTCAGGCAAGTTCTTCATGTGCTTCGATAGCGAACCAGCCCATGAGTTTGCGTCAGCAAAGCTCACAGAAAGCACGTCAGTTGGACCAAAAATGCATTGAGCAGTGTTTGTGCATCCCCGGATTTTGGCACGTGGTTGGGTGGGAAACCTACGTCATCGTATTCGAACAGGCTTCCACTGTATAGAACAGCCTTCCACTGTGAGGAGAGTGATGTACCGTCTGGAAAGCCCTGCCTTGGGCAATTAGGCACAGCACCATGTACATGCAAAGCTTGCTAGTGCACGCTGTTCATGTGTTAGCAGTACGTGCAAGACCGCTTACATCACTTAAGCTCGTCAGGATCATTAGCCGGGCCAAACGCGCACTGAGCACACGTACCACCCAGCCATGCATGAGACAAGGCAGGATACAGGCCTAATCCATTGACCAGGAGAAGGCAAGGATTCGGATGGTCGAAAAGCACATGGATAACAGCACAGGGTTGCAGTTACAAATTGCGGATCCAGAACGCTCAATGCGGGATACTCAACATGGGCAACCTGGACTGACTTTGCCAGAACAAAGACAGCACAGCACACGTGCATACAGGGCAACGGCGCTGACACCAGGCCCAGCCCTCATGTGGTGTCAGCAAGAAATTAGAGGAAAGTGCATGTCCAGGCCAAAGCGGACATGCACTGACGCTGCTGCTGACCCAGTGTAACAAAACCTTCAAGTGTAACCTCAGTGTAAAACAACCTTCAAGTGTGCTGTGAAAAGAAAACAGTGCCTCTCGCGCATCCGTTTTCACGCACTCTGGTCCAGCTACACGCACGTCTGCACATCCTGGTCATGCAAGAATGTATCGCATGCGTCAGAGAAGGCAATGCTATCACAGATTGCCGTTCTATCACGCTTGTATTGTTGCGGACAATTGAGCTAGTAGTTTTTGTATAGTTTGGCTCTGTCATGACGCAAAGGGTGCAGTGGGGTGGTTACTATGCAAAGGCGATCAGTTAGTAACAGGCTCGCTCACACGCATGCCTGGACCTGCCACAATGGGCAGTGTGGTATGGCCAGCCACACAGTTCACAAAGAGAAGCGCTTCATTGAACTCGAATCGAGCGGCTGCCCGCGTTTAACAGCAATGCAAACTCAGCTGCAAAGTGATGAAAGATGCTTGAGCTTCAAACTAGTATCGAGTTTGACTTGGTCAAAACTGGCTGTCCTGGCAGTCGTTCATCTGTGGCTGCCCATGACGTTGACCCTGAGCATGAGCCACGACACTTCAACCCAATCCAGCGCCGGGCCTTGCATAAGCTTGCAGAGTGGTTAAGAGTGGAGCAAGTGAAACTGATTCCTGAATGACTAGGGTAACAAATTCAAATAGCCAGAAAGATTCAGTAATGCACTGCCTGCATTGATTCTGGAATTGTGAAGCCTACATTTCGCACGTGTGTACGCACCGACCACACCACTGCCTGAACCTTCTGCAACATTGCAATGACCTCTTTCTCATTTGCATCTTGTGCATGCAGCCGTGACAACAACAGGAACAACTCAACAGCCCGCACGCACAGCACCTGCAACTGCACCCACATCTGCCCAGAGCACAGCTCCTCAAACCACCGCTCCAGTCCGCCAGCCTCAACCCACTGACACCGGTGTACAACAACAACAACACTCGCACCAGCAGCAGCAACATCAGTATGGCAGCATGGCCCAGCCAGCAGGTGCCACTGCGCAGCTGCTGAGCAGCCTGACTGGCCCAGCAGCGGTCAACAACCTGGGCCAGTACCAGCAGCAGCTCGCCAGCTCCGCTACACCTCCAGCAGCAGGCGGCCCGCCCGCCAATCAGCCGGTGTACCTAGCCAATGGTCAGCAGCTGCTTATGCAGCAGCAGCCGGCCCAGCAGCAGCCACAACAGCAGCCACAACAACAGTTGACACTGCCCAGTGCTGCACAGATGGGCTTGGCGTTACAACCACAGCTGCACGCCCAGCTACAGGCTCTGCTACAGCAACAGTTGCAACAGCAGGCGCAGTCACAGCAGCAGCAGCAGCAGCAGGCACCCGGCCTTCAGCCGACCTTTTCACTATCGGGCGCATCATTCAACCAACCCACACCACAGCAACAGCCGCAACAATCGCTGCTGCCCCAGCAGCAGCCAGTTCAGTCATACAAGCCGCCTGGTCAGGCCGGGCCCCCTGGCCTCCTGCCCATGCAACCACCCCAGCAGCAGCCACCCCAGCAACCTCCTGCCCACATGGGCGGCATGCCACCCCAGCAACCCATGCCGCTATCACCCCAGCCATCGGCCATGCAACCTCCCCAGCCCCAGCCGCCCCGCTCCGCCCCACCCCCGCAAGTCGTACCTGATGGGCTGCCGCCTCTGCCACCCAATGCCACGGCCACTTTGTTCATTGACGCTCTGCCTCTGGACGTTACCAAGCGGGAAGCAGCTCACATCTTCCGCCCTATCCAGGGCTTCAAGGTTGGTACAGCGTCATTGACGTATCTAATCACGTCAGGCTAGAAGAGTCTTTAGAGTCGGGCTGGTGAAGGGATGTGCAGGGGGCAAGCTTGGTTTTCAAGCTTGGGAGGTTGAGCGTTTTGATGACAAGCAGTGCCTCAAGGGTGCTTTCAACCAGCATTGAAGCGCACTGGATGCGAAAACAGGACGCAGTTGCAAGCATAGGCTGTGCAACATCTGACACGTTTTGGTAAGTGGATGACCCTTGCAAACGCACTGGCTGTTCAAAACCCAAGTACATGACCAAACTCCCTTCCTTTCCTTCCAGGAGCTTCGTTTGATCAACAAAGAGCACCCCCACCGACCCGGCGAGCGCTCCATCAAGCTGTTTGTGGACTTTGTGGACGCACATGCTGCCACTGTGGCAAAGGACCTGCTGCAGGTCTGGGGTTAGGGTTTGGGGTTAGGGTTTGTCAGTCAGCGACTCTGACTCTGACACTGTGTGTTCAGTGTTACAGTAAGGTCCTACATTGCACTGCATGAATCAAGTACACTGGTTTGCCATGGCTGAGAGAATGCACTTGATCGGCATTACTGAGAGAGTAATAACGTGAAATTAATAGTAACGTGAAATCACCATGTGCCACTTCTTGGTGTCCAGGGTTACAAGCTTGACCTGGACGACGACCAATCCGTTACATTGTCACCCGTATATGGCAGACCCCAGCCAGGCAGGGGCGGCGGGGCGGCAGGCAAGACAGGTGCAGGTGCAAATGACAGGTAAGAGAAAGTACATGGGCGTGGATCCGACATGCAAGACGGAAGACAGAAATCAGACACAGATGTGTGATTTGAGTTCACGTAGTCACGATCACATGTTGCACTGAGTTTTGCACGATGACAACTTGCACACATCGGACCAGGCGTTCTTCTCGTCAGGTGCTCGGAAATCAGGCAGACGCTATCAGTGCATCTGCTTGACTTGGTGGGAGAACCATGCTCATGCTCTGCTGACAGTGGTGATGCGGCTGTCCAGCGCCTAGGCTGTTTGGCCTGCAGCACTGCAAGCTGCAAACCCGTGAGTTTGTTTATCATCATCAGCGGATGTTAGTGAAAGCTCACTGGAAATCGCCAGGATGAACGAATTTCGCGATTCACAGTACGTCTCTGTCCGTTGGTGCTGCCTACAGGGTAAGGCCGGAGGGTGGCTACACGCGCTCAGTATCCGCAGCCAACGACGACACACGCCGCGACTCTGACCCCCGCAGCAAGCCCGCACCCGCCAACCACCATCCCCCATCATCTTACGACCCCCGAGGTGGCCCGCCCCCTTCCTCCGCCCCGCCTGGCTATGATACACGGGGTGGACCACCCCTTGCAGCTGCTGCTGCTGGTGGGGGTGGGGGTTATGACGGTCGGGGTGGCGGCCCGCCCCCGGCCTATGCGGCTGCACCCCCCAACTCAGCCCCGCCCGCCTATGATGCAAGAGGGGGCGCCCCGCCCGCGGCTGCAGCAGGGGCATACGCAGCCTTGGCGCCTGGATATGATCCGAGGGGCCAGCCAGCTCCTGCGCAGGACTTCAGGTAGCAAGGGCCTGGACTCCCTGTTCGTACGCTGTGCACTTTGGATGCCTGATTGTTGAGATTGTTTCTGGTTCTGAGCGTCTAAGGGCTGGAAAAGCAATGTAGAAGGACACACCCAAGGGCCCAACAGTACCCAGGGCAGGGGCGCACTTGCAGGGAGTGGATTCATGCACGAGCAAGAACAGGATGTAGCTAGGGCTTTTCCAGCAGGGTTCAGGGACAGCTGGGGCTTGGGTGCAGGTGAAATGCCAGAGCGAGCAAGCGCCACCATAGACTGTGTTGGTGTCTCAAAGACCATTGTGCAAAGCCCGCCCCTATTGCAGAAGTCAAGCCAGGTTTGTAGTTGTGCAGTTACACGACATTGATTGAACTGAACTACAATATCAGTTGCCATCAGCTCCAGTTGCACTTCCCGAGCTTCCTGATTGCAATGCTTGACTATTGTCCCCATCCCCAAGCTTTGGGCTTTCTGAGTTCTGAGCAGCAGTGCACAGAGCGTGCCTGAGGTTGTCAATGTGTATGTGGCTGCAGGGCTGGCGGCCCGCCGGGCGCCCGGCCCGTGTACCACGACCCGGCACACACACAGGCCGCACAACCGGGCTACGGAGCGGGGCCGCCACCTCAGGGTGAGCAACTTGCAAGGGTCGCTCGCGGAGCTGACTTGATAGAGTCGCATTCCGGTGTGCACCTGGGCACGTAGCAGCTGGTTGCGTTGCATACTAACCATTACTTGTTACAGAATACGAGTTCAGTTTTATACGTCAGAAGCTCAATTATCTGTTTTTCCAGCTGAAGTGTTGTTGTGTAGAAGTTATATGCCATCTTAATTGTGTTTGGCCCAGCGGCATGGGTATGCTTTGGTATGCGCGCAGTTTGCTGCAAAAGTTTGTCAAGGTCTGCACGCTAGTTCTGTATTCTGTTCCCGTCCACCATGGCGATTGCACCGTGTTCTAGCTCTACCGGCCTGTGGTCGCTCATGGCCTGTCGTTAGCATTGCCACCCTGCTGATGCTGTGCACTTGAGCACGGCCCTGAAACCCTGTTTGTTTGCTATGCACTGTTGGGGTCGGATGGCTCCATCCCACAGGCATGGCAGGGGCGCTGTGATGGGCCCATGGGGCCAGCACCACCAGATTGGCAGACTTGAAGAGTTGCACGCCCTGCCATGTGTGGTGTCACCGTCACATGCACAGCGTGCTGTGGGATCTGGCATGGCCGGAACCCTAGTGCAGGTTCTTGGTTGGGCCAGGGCGCGATAGTTGATTAGCGAGCATGCGCACGTGCATGCGCAGTCGCAAAGGACGGCATCGAAAGAGCTGCTGCCGTTCGCGAGTTCGTTGCTGCCGTTTGCGCTCTGTTCACACTCACTCCCCACCCTTGGGAATGCATGATGTGCAACGACATGCAACGTTGCTTTTATGTCCGCAGGCATGCCGCCCTCCTACTTGGTCGCATCAGCCCCCGGCGGCCCGGTGCCTAGACCCATGGGCCCACCCCCAGACGCCTACGCCGCCCCTCAACCGACAGGTGGTTATGCCGGCGGTTACGGTGCCGCCCCTGGTGGCGTTCCGGGACCTCAGCCCCCTCCTTATGGCCCACCGCCCGGCACAGGAGGTAGTGCTGCAGACGCCAGGCGTGCTCCCGGTCCCCACGGGCCAATGGTTGCCATGACTTTGGACCACAGACGGGCGGCAGAGTATGGTTCTGATTCCGGCAGGAGGGATGACAGGGGTCGGGATGCGCGGGACAGGGAACGGGACCGGGACAGGAGTGATAGAGACCGGGACAGGAGTGATAGGGATCGCGACAGGGACAGGGACAGGGATCGAGACCGAGGGGGGTCGGACAGACGCGACGACTCAAGGGGTGGTAGTGGTGGGAGTGGGAACACTCGCCAGAGGAGCCGCTGGGCTTAGTGCTCATGGAATGTGAACGCTGACACTGGAAAGAATGAGCTGATGGACTGACACTGGAACCAACGAGAGCTCAGACTCAAACTGTTCTACCCGACTGGAATTGCTGTGACGTTTGCTGTCAACTGTTTACCAACGCACCAGCAATCGTGACGTTTTGGGTGTGGTTTGTGATGAATTGCTTTGTGAGTTGCTTGTGCTGCTGATGACTGCACTGCTTGTTGTTGCTGCCACCAGTACGAGAGTTGTGTCGCACGAAGCAGACTACCATAACACCGCCACAATGGCAGACACAACTCTCGTCTGGTGTGTTATGGTAGTCTGCTTCGTGCGTATACAGTTTGGTCCTCTGTAAGGCTTTGGGCCAGACTCTGGTGCCGCTTGGTTAGTGCTAGTGCTTGTGTGACCAAAAACAGCAGGTTCGGCTTGTGCGCTGCCTGCTACTGCCTGCCAAGCTGGCACTGTCCGTAATCACTCCTCCTCTGTCTGCCTTTTCGACTCACGCCAAGTGCCGTTGATCTGGGCTTGACTGGCTGGCACACAATTAATGCTACTGTTTGTGCAAGAAGTTGTACAAATCGTGTTCAGGATTGAAGCTTACAATTGAGTCATGGTCAGGACCAAGTGTGCGTCCTCAAGACATGGATATCAACACCAAGCAGCCCTTGAAAGCAGCTTGTCCAGAACACATCCTGCATGAGTGTGGCAACCTTTGGAGTAGTCGCACATCACAAAGTCAGTGCAAGTGCCTTATCTTCTAACTCCAACACATTGCAAGGGTTTAGGCATGGAGTTGCCGCTAAGGAAGCGACTGAATCATGATAATGAAAATGAATGGACAAAGCAAGGACGTCACCATGCAAGAGAATGACCATTCATCACCATGATTAAGCATCAGAATGCGGGCAATTGAAGGTCAGAGTGCCGTTGCAGAATGGTCACTAACGTCTAACAGCAAGCCAGCTAACACAACTGGTGCATGTGTGCCGTCAAAGGCTGCACAAAAGCTCTACCTAGTGCTCCTTCTCTACTCGGCTGATTACTGCACAAGGTTCTGCATGCACACCAAACAATGTGCAACCGCCTGGCAAGTCGATCACAGGCCGTGACAGCCTTGCTTGCCATCCCTTTTTCGGCTTCTCCTTGCCGTACTGCATGTAGTACTAAGGTGGTGCAGCAACCGTGCAGTTAATGCCAAGCTGATTCACGCTACTTGTTCGCTGGCCCAGGCCCGTTTCCAGACCTGAAACCGCCCCTGCCCCCTCGGCCCCCTCCCCCTTGCCCCCCCTCATCCTCGGCGTCTCCAGCCCTCACGTGTGCAAATTTGCACGTGTCGCCCTTCTTGCAACCTTGTGCAGTGTTGAAGAAAGCGCACACACGTTGTACGCCCCCTCCGCCTCGCCCCCCTCCACCACCTCCACGGCCATTTGATGGCCCACCACCCGATCGAAAACCACCCCCCGGGAGCGGCGCAGGACCCCCTGGTGGGCCCGAAAAGCCACTAGCCCTGCCCTGGTTTGGCCCACCATCACTATGAGATGCACCACTGAGTAAGGAGCCACCACGGGGCTTTTCCCAGCTACTGCTGCCCCGCTCCCGCTCCCGCCACCCCGGACCCTCCCCTGGGCCGTCGCCGTGTGGAGGAGGATGCAGGGGGTATGGATTCTGCGGAGGCCCCCCGGAGGGCGGCCGGCCTGGGAATAACCGCTGCTGTTGTGCTAGTGGGTTGCCGGGAGGGGCATGGGGCCCCGAGCCAGGCGGTCCACGGGGGCCTGTGTTGCCTTGCTGCGGCAGTAGCGGGTGGTGTGAGGGGCGCGTGTGTGCGTGTTGCGGTGGCAGAAGGTTGGCAGGAAGCAGTGGGTTGTGAGAGGCAGGCGGCGGAGCGCCTGTGGGTGGCCTGGGGCCAGCTGGAGGTGCTGGCTGGGCTGCAGCTGGAGCAGCTGGTGTGGCTGGAAGCTGGGATGCCAGCTGCGACAGCAGTGCGGAGAGCGGATTGCTGGCGGAGGCTGCAGCAGCACCAATGGTGGCAGGTGCAGCTGCGCCTGGCTGTGGGTGCTGCTGGGGCTGCTGTGCTGGTGCTGACAGCTGCATGCTCTGGCCGCCTAAGAAAGCGGACAGAGCAGCCAACATGCTTGCATCTGCAGTCACCGGCTGCGGCTTTGCCTGACCTGCTGTAGCACTGGTGCTGGTAGTGCCGTTTGTGGGCTGCTGAGCAGTAGAACTACCGAGCAGCATGATGGGTTGTGAAGCTGGTGAAGGCTGGGTAGGGGCTGGCACACCTGAGCCCAGGCCTGCCTGAAGACTTCCACCCTGCTGCAAAAACATAGCCAGGTTTCCTAGACCAGCGCCAGGAGCTAGCACAGGCACTGTCCCCGCAGCCGGTGCCGCTCCTTGCAAGTAAACTGGTGCTGCGCCGTTGCTGGGCCCAGCTACTGCTGCCGGCACTGGCCCAGAACTGGCTGCCGCCGGCGCTGGTCCTGCCGCTGGCGCAGCAACGGGCGCAGCAGCTGCCGTCACCGGGGCTGCTTGTGCTGATGCCGCAGCAGCGGCCGCAGCCACTTGTGGAATGCGGGGGATTTGCGTGAAGTGTGGCTGCTGCTCCATGCTGTGTGGCGCTTCCGTTGGTGTGGGCGGGACGTGGTGCTGAGTGGGGTAGCTGACAGGGGGCCGGGACTGGGCCTTGATGGCCATTAGGTGGCGCTCTGAGCTCTCTTCGCCCGCGCTCACACGCCATTCAGGGTCAATGAGCAGCACTGGGGGTGTCATGTAAGGAAGGGTGGCGTGCATGTCCTTCAGCCGCAACTGCAAGTAGACGCGTGTGTGTGTGCATGTCGGTTTGCATCATGAGAGCTGTCGCCATAAGATGGCATCAAAACGCATAGCAAACAGGGGTGTGCAGCAAAACCATGTATGAGGGATGCGTTGCGATGCACTGAACAGCGCGTGTCTAGTTGAGTCATGACAGCTTGTAATCAGGAAGACTCTGATCGGCTTCTTTGTGTGCTTGGTGCAGAAGGCAGCGAGGCTGAATTATTCGCCTGGAAGCCGTAGGCATGTGCAAGTTCACAACACGTCCAGTCAGGCAATACACCAGTCAGGTTAAAGTTGGGATGATGTTGAAGTGATGTTGATGTTACGTGAGGGAATGTGTCTGGAGGCGCCATGACAGTCACACTCACCAGCATCAGTACTCGATCTCTTTCATCCTGTTCATGCTGCGCAGCAAGCGCTTGCCGTTCGCTGGCATGTTCACGCCTCGCTGCGCGCTCAAACCCGGGAGCATGGCCACCCGAAAGCAGGCCTGTGCCTGCACCACCAAACGGCACCAGCGGATACTCTGTTGTAATTGTTGGGTTGGCATTGTTTACATCAGCGAACGGGGGGTCACAAGACAAGAACGGGATGGGCACAGCCGTAATCTTCCCGGAGCAACCGAGCAAGGCGGACAAAACACGCATGCCATTTCAGACACTGTTTGCAGATGGGACTGCACTGGCTGTGAATCTTGTTGACAGCTGCCTGTGGCCACAGTCTGAGCACCATCAGTGTCTGCTGCCAAGTCGACACTTGTGCTGTTTGCCTGATTGCTGACTGTATACCGGAAGCTGGTTTTGACTGCATGCCTTGTGGCTCAGCTGTGCAAGGAAAGATGGAAGAAGTGATTCGAGATTATGCCAATGTACCAGCCACAACCAGTACATTGCCATGACAATCTGAAACTGCCACCAGCTTGCAATCCGAACATTCCATTGACTTGAACTTGCTTTCAGTTTCTCAGACACTCATCGTTTGGTTGAAAGCTCAGCCATAGAATTGCAATCCCAGAACCTATCCAAGATGTCTTTAGTAGTCAGCAGCCAGCCCAGGATTCTTCACAAGTAAAGTTGAATGCTTAATGCACCTAGCTGGCATGGGCATGCAAGCTGCACCTGTCAGCTCTACTGCGTCCTGTTGGCTAGATCTGCCTAGCAGCCCAGTGCTCTAAGCACGCCTCTAGGCTGAGTAGCAGCAGGGTCCATGGGTTCACACCTGCTAGCAGACTGCTGGGCGCTGCTATCCGGCTGCGAGGGGCATCTTGGGACGCCTTGCAAGGGGGGTCATCCTGCACACAAGAACAAGGAAAGTGTACTAACTGAACTTTGCTGTTGTGCTAACGGTTCGGTTTGGCCTTTCCCCCTCCCCTCGCTGAGCAGTCCTCACTGGCTGCTGTAACGTCTGAGTTGTATGCAAAACGCGGCTGGTTTCTCAACTTTGTCAACAGTTGCTGACACACACACACACACACACACACACACACACACATAGTGCAACCCTTTCAAGTGCTTAATTAAGCTGCAGTTTCCTGTTACAGTCTGGCAGCTGCCACGCACCTTCCTAAACCAACGCACAGCCTGCAGATGCGCATCGTCCTCCGGCCAGTGCACGCGCTTACGCTTGGGCGGCCCCACCACGCGCCTCATGTCAGGGTTGAGCGCAAGTGCATGCTCTACATGTGCCGCTGCCGCTGCTGCACGCTCAGCCGCTGGCGGCCTGGGCCCTGGCAGAGTCACCACTGGTGTCCCGGCAATCGCGGCATCGCTTGCCGCAGTTGACGCTCCAAACAACGCAACTGCTTGCTGCTCAGACGCGGCTATCTGCGCGGCTGCACTGATGCCACCCATGGACGGGCCAGCTGGCTTGTCTCGCAAGGAACCGAGCCGTGTGACTGCCGTGCCGTTCCGAAGCGTGCCCAGTCGGGTGGATGTGTCGCCTGCCCCGGCACCGGACCGCCCTAGGCTTAGCTGCAAGCCGCCCGTGCGTCCCGCGCCCGCCCGACCATGCTTTGCCGCACCGCCTGCCGCAGCGGGATTTGCAGCAGGCTGACCAGTGTTGCTGCCGCTTGCTCCAGCCAGTAGCGATGGAGGCAACAAGGGTACCGTGCTTGCAAGCGATCCTGGGCCACTGCTAGCTGTAGGCGGTGCACTTGCGGAGGTGGTGGGAGCAGGCTGCTGTGCGGCTGTACCAGCCGCAAGGCTTGGTAACTCATGACTAAGCAAAAGAGGCACACGTGCTTCCGGCTGAGCAGTGCTAGCTGCATCGCCTTCGACTTTCACTGCAACCTCTGGAGTTGCATGTGAGCCTTGTGGCGCGGTTCCTGCATCTGTTGTGGTGGTTGTTGGTGCCGGTGACGCTGCTGTTGTAAACGTTGCATGTGCCTGTGGCTGCGGGAAACTTGCTGCATCTATTGTGGTGCGGCAGCCTCCCGTCTCTGCATCAACCTCCACCTTCACAGCAACTTCGGGAGCCTGTGATGTGGCACTTGAAACAGGCGTGGGCTGCTCTTGGGCTGGCTGTGGGAATGTTGCATCAGCTGCATGTTCATGTGCTTGTGGATTAGCTGTGGCTTCAGTTGCCGGTGGAGTTGTTGTCTGGCCAGTGGATGTGCCTACATGACCCTCCTGTGTAGCGGTCAGTCCCACCTCTGATGGAGTTGCCTCTGTCAGTGGCGTAGAACCCTGCACACTGATAGTAGCACCCGCCACCGTTGCATTTGTTGCCTGCAGCTTATTAACATTTGCAGGCTGTTGCGACTGGCCTGCGTGCAGCATGCTGCCAGTAGCAACGCTGTCTGCTGGATGCTGCTGTGCTGTAAACACGTCAGCCTGGGATTGAAGACCGTCACCTACAGGACTAGACAGGCCAGCGAACACGTCCATGTTGACATCTGTTGCCGACGGCTGAGGCTCTAGTGTTAACTGCAAGGGTGCAAACTGGGGCGAGCTGTGGCCGGACGCTGCCGCAGCAGTGCTGTCTGGCTGCACCACTGTGATGCTTACGTCCACGGGCTGGGCGGGCCTGGGCTTCTTGGCTGCATGTGGCTCCAGGGCATTTGCCTCCCGCCTGCGGCCACACAGAGAACGCATGGCCAGCTGCTACTGTAGTAGTAGAATTGCAAATCCAGTCCAAATGCAACGGTAGCTGGCCCCGGGATACAGTTTTTACGAAAGATACTTGGAACGGCACTCCACTTGATGATGCTACTTGCATGATCCCACACACCAAAGTTCAGCAAACTTCATCCGAGCCTGCTCACGATCATGCTTTGATGCCCTTGAACCCCTGCCACGGTTCCCCTGCCTGGCCCAGTAAACGTCATGCCGCGCACCTCTTGTGTGTGCCGTTTGTGTCGGCACCACCTGCCGCCCTTGTGCCTGCCTGCGTCTCCCCTGCCCCTGACACAGGCTCCACTAGCCTCTTCCACTGGTCGACCAGAGACTTGCATGAAATGGCCACATCCGCTGCATGGCCAGCCAGGGCGTCCTTGCTCATTGTCTTTGGGAGCTTGCCAAATGTCCGGCCAATGCCTGTGAGCGTGTGAGTGAGTGAGTGAGTTGTGCGTCTGTACACCCACCCACAAGTGGAACAGAAGATGGCTCAAGCATCATCAATACTCGCACTGCACAAAATTGCTGGTGCAAAGTTTGAACCCCCGTCATCACCTGTGCGCCGCAACGCCTCCACATCGACTGGGAGTTTAGATAAGCACTCCATGACATCCCGCATGAACTTAGCACGTGCTACCGGATCGCGACACCTGTCCCGCCCCTCGGCCGCCTCCACCACCCATGACTCGAGAGACTTGATGCCCTTGCCTCTGCAGGCACATGGAACAAGGCACATTCAGATGCAAGGTATGTGCGTGCGACCGCCCGCTAACCAATGTGTAAGCCTTAAGCCTGACGTAGCAGCAACAGTGGGTAAGAGCTCTTCCACGCCTTGTGGCAGAGCTGCTTGCATATGCCGAACCCCTGAACGTTGTATAATGTGCATGCGCTTCAACAGCAGTGCCTGATTACCACCAGAGCCAGCACAAAGAGTGCACATAGCCTAGAGAGGGACTACAACCCCTGCATGTTCGCTTTTGGGATCTGGCTGTTGCGTGAGCAGGCGCTCCAGGCGCAACACACGACACACACATACAGTTGGAAAAATTTCATCAAGATTGCTGCATGCCATCTTGCCAGCATGTGCACTCGGACACTTGCCTGACAATCATGCTCCTTATTTCGTCCGATGACATGGTTATCACCATAAGCAGCACGCCTCTAGGTCCCAGCTCCACTTGTCCTTCGAGCAAGGACTCCAGCACTGGCATGTGCTTAGAGTCCGTCACGCCACCCTGGCCATGCGGGCTGAGAATGCGGGACAAAGCATCCCGCATCATCATAATCTCAGATGCGGTGTTGCTGCTGCTTGCTGTGGTAGGGGCCTGTGGGTTGGCATGATCCTGGGGATCTGCTTTGCCTGTGGCGAAAGCTTTAGGGGATGGCTTGGTTCCCAGCTGAGCACGGAGGGTTTCGCATGCTTTTTTGAGCTGCGGGTTCAGGCAGGTGCGGCATTTGCCACACCGTTCAGTGGAGCGTACACGCTTGAAAAGTGTTTGCCTCCTCCTCTTGCCCTTCTCTGTCACACCATCAGGGTCTGAAGAACCACCTGTGAACAGGCAGCAAGCATGAGAATGAGCAATAGAATACGTGGCCATTCGGAAGTGAGCAGGCAAGGTTTGTCAGCCGTACTAACGCCGCATGCGGAAATGACACGCCGCATGGAATGATTGAATCAAATCAGCAAATATGACGCATGTCTCTACCTGAGTCTGGAGATCGCGGCTTGCGCTTTCTTCTACCACGAAGCGAGGGATTGGCTTGATCTTCCTCTTCCTCTCCAGCGCTTGATGACGATGCGCTGTCATGCACGTCTGATGGCGTGTCGAGCAGAACACTGGCGGCTGTGCTCAGATCTTTGTCTACAACTGAGATAGCTTGAAGTAAAGATGCAGCCGGTGGCATGGGCTCTTCAGCTGCAACCATTAGGGGCCAAAACAAAATTTCCCCTCAGATCAACTTTCAAGGGGGTTGGGTTCTCTGAACCACTCATCGAGCGCTTGAACAAGAGCCTGCAATGCTCGCTGGCAGATGTTCATCTACATGCTGCTGAAAGGCAGCGCTAAGCAGGCCAAGGATCACAGACTTCTCCGAAAGGGGTGCGGCTCGCGGGCTCGCGATAAAGTATACTTGCATCTACAGGAACACAGCCTTGTCAACTATTACAATCATTTGTACCTTGCTCCATGGTTTATCTGGGACGTCTATCTGTGCCAGCACCGCTTCGCAGACGTCTTGTTGGCGTATGCCGACTCATGACCTGTTGAAGAATTGGCATTCGCTTGGCTATAACAGGGCGCTCTGGTGCATTTGGTCTGAAAGCCCTGTTGGAAGGGCAGGCCCTTCCCTCCCACAACACCGCGTGGCGCTGACTTTCCGCACTCTTGTCTGTACCGGTTTGCTGGGTGATTGAATACTACGAGTGCGGCGAGCTTCCAAGGGGCTTGGTGGCCCGGACAAGTTGCAGCGGTGTAAACCCCAAGAAGTTGCCTACACGAAAGCACGGCGGTCTTCGCTGTTCTCAAGCCAAACTCAACGTGCACATTGGCAGCCACTTGACACCTCCACAAAGGACAGTGGCCGCCCACGAGCCTTCGTATGGTTCCGGAGCGACCGTTACAAGGGCAGTTGCCCTGTAGGTGCAGCTGTAGGTGCCCTGGAGAAGCGCTGGTATTTGAAGGACCGTGTAGTGGGACTTGCATCAACACTGGATTGTGACAAACACATCTGGGTTGATCTTGGACCCAGATGCGGCCACACCCAATGCCGAAAATGCCCAAGCCAAACTTGTAATGCAAACATGCAGCCCGAACAAAGATGCCAGTTGCACGCTGCGCCTCAGCAAGGCTTGACAGCTCACTTTACAGAAGAAAGCACTGGCTGTGACTCTCGTCGTCACTACTAGGTTGGTCGACACTGTGGTGGTCACCCCACACAGCGCCTTCCGATAGCGATTCACACATCATGCATGTCACACACGACTATTAATCTGAGCTCAGAAGTGCATGGCTTGCAGCTGAGTTCTCGTAAAAAGTTACATGGAGGTGTGGTGCATGCTACATGTGTTGTAGCGCCTGCATGCCACGTGCACTTGTTGCCTCAGCTGTGAGAGCACAGTCAACTGGTTCTGGAGTTGCTACGGTTTCCGCCCTTAACAACACAACGGACTTCTCGGTGGCAAAACACTGCCCCAGAACTGAGAGTCACACAGGAATTTGGATTAGAACTGGCAAGCTTTTTTTCACAGCTGCACCGTTTACAAGCCTTCTGATGTCCTATCAGTTCTATGCATGGCCATACGGACACTGTTGCACATGCAGCCCAGGAAGAGCTAGCGTAAGAGCTGAGTGGTTGGCTTGCGTGAGAGCTTATACGTGCAGAATCAAACAGGAGCACCAAGCCAACGACATAGTGAGCCACATCACGCAAGGTCAAGTGCGGGGATGCCATTTGCTGCTGTTGTCCTTCTCTCTTTCGTGTTGTGGCTGTGTCTGCGGACACAACGATTGCCAGCTCCTGGAATTGGAGCGACAGAAGCGTGCGGGGAACGCTACACCTGCATGCCTGCTGGTGCAGATGCGACGCGCACTTGAATCTCGTCAAAACCTGTCACAAAGCGCTGACACTGCTGCATATAAAGAAGTGATTGCGCAAGGAGCAAGTCTGTGCAAAAAGTCTGAATTTCAGTAGGCTGGTTGCACCCGTCAGACGATGAGAAGTGCCAATTGCGTCAGCAGAGGAAAGATGGTGCAGCAGGTGTCGAAACATAACATGATGACCGAGCAATAAAGTGAAGCCCGGCCAGCTGGCCTGGCTGGCCTTCAGTTTCTGGCTTGCCTGGCCGGTCTAACTGATCCTTGCATTGCCCAAGGCCTTTCAACTTGATGCAAATGATTCAGTGGTGACCTATCAACGTCCTCCCGCAGCTCGGCGTTTAAACGCAGCAGGTAACATTGGACAATCCTAAGCCGCGGCAACGCCAGTGTCCATTTGCAACCAAGGCCACCAGCATTTCTTGCAACGGCATCGCAAAGCAATCCGTGATCGCAAAGTGCCTGCTGTTTCGCTGCTGCTGCAGTCCTCATGTTCGCTGCAGCGAGCCCCGCCGGAACGAGCAACCATGCCCTGGCAGTGCGGAGGTTGCAGCAGGATATGAAAGAAATGGCAGGGGCCCCGCCACTGCCAATGCGGCTCGGTGCTTGCGCCGGGACGCGGTGGGGCATTGATGCCAAGCCGAGTGCAGACAACATTTTCGTTTGGGATGTGGAGGTGCGTCTTCGCCAGGGCCAATTCCTTAATCGCCAAACGTATCGCTGACCTTCTTTTGGTGCGCTGGTCGTGGGCTGTAGCAGCTACAGTGATTCCACCTGCCCTACTACTGCTGGCTGCATTTCCAAATCCCCCTGTCCCATGTCACAACGGTTGGTTGAAGGCATACAGTCGTCATCAGCTGCAGTTCAAAGCTGTGGCATTCTGCGCTAGTCCATTCCCTGCTTGCAACTGGTGGGGCCGATATTTCCGCTATTGAACGTGCTATGCACACGTACGCTCTCCTGCTGCAATCTACCGTTTATCCCGGGACCTTTTCCTGTTCCTGGTATGCTCTAGATACTCCTGATGTCCAAACGTAATGCTTTTGCCATCGACTCTGGCTGCAGATGTCAGCGGCATCGGGGCCTCTCAGGCACCAGAGCATCTACATGCGCATCACATTCCCCCCATCCTACCCAACCCACCCACCTGACGTGCGGCTGCTCACGCCCATCCCCCACCATCCCAACGTATTTGGAGGTTGGATCTGCCTTGACATGCTCAAGGTACGGGCCTGTCATCGCCTTACGTATCAGAATGCCTTGACAAGGACCCAGGAACAGGGATGCCTCAATTCACTGGCACATGCTGGTTGAGTGTCCAACAGACACTGCGCTTAAGAGTCCCAACAGTACGCTTGATTTCTGTCTTGCAAGGTTGCTAAAATATCCTGCAATGTGCTGGCTTAGCTCATCTGCGCTTGTGCCAAACAAGATGCAATCCTGCAACTGGGATTGTTACCTTCGTGCTGTTCGCAGAGCCCCGAGCTACATGCCCTGCCATACCAGGGTTGGAGTGCAGCATACAGCGTACCAGGAGTGCTGTTGCAGGTGCGGCCCTGAGTGCAACTCAGGCGCATATGTACTTTGCTTGGATGCAATAGTTGTAAGGTCATTCATGCTGCATGGGCCTGGTGGGCTGTGGCGAAGCACTTGCTGCTGAATCATCTCTTTGCTGTGGCTGCCTTGTGGTGCGCTTGCACCTCATTTACAAAGCCGTTCCATGCAAGGGCTCAGCTGTTTGCATCCCCACCATCACTCATGTATCACCTGCTTAATCACCTGTCAGAGAAAAGGTTTAATAGAGGCCGTGACACATGTTCCCAGCACCTGCGATTTCGTCGCAACGTCTTATCTACTGCGGCAAAATTGTTGACCAGCAAGCAGGGGGCAGGACCCTCCGTAACCTATGACTTCTAACTGGAGTAGTCCAGCTTCCTCACGGAAATGGCGTAGGCACCCTCCAAGGAGCTTACATTCAAATTCTGGGGTCATTTTGAGCTGGTCAGGCACAGAGGGGTGGGGTGGGGGGGGTCAGGGTTTCTAAGGAATTATGAGATGGACCTGTACATTGGCTGTTAGGGGGCGGGGATTCAGGCATCCCCCTCTAACAGAAAGTGAGTTAGGGGTCGGCAGAATCTTGCATCCCCCTCCTACCAGCAAGGGTCAAGTTTGCCCTGCACTGCCTTTGCCATTCTTTGCAGCTCTACGGCTTTCTGCTGGTGGACGAGTATGTTGTGCAGATGTACGGCGACCACGCTGTCAAGCGCAAAGGTAACGGTGTTGCTGCGGCGAGTGACGAACAAGAACGAGAGCAGGAGCAGGGACAGCAGCAACTACAGCAGTGGCGGCACATCGTGCATTCGGCCCCTGGCGCTGGCAAGAGGGCGCTCAAGCGTGCTGCTGCGGCAGCTGCGGCTTCCACTGCAGCAGCTGCTCCACAAGGCGGCGCCAGTGAGTCACCTGAAGAGCAGCTGGGCCAGCACAAAGGCGTTGTAGAGCCGCAGTTGGACCGGCTGGACGAGCACTTGCTTCGATGTGTTCTGGAGCCGTTGGCTGCCCCGGATTTGCTTCGCTGTATGGCCACAGCTCCTTCTAGGCTAGCTCGGGCTGCCGCGGACGTTAAGCAAAGAGGCGACCTCCAGTGCTTCTTCACGCGTGGCACTTACAAGGATACAGGTTTGTGGGCAAGGGGGAGACGCGAAGCATAGCCATTTGTACATGCCATTTGTACAGCTATTCTCACCGAGCAGCAGAAACAGTTGGCTCTGTGTATCCTGTGTTTCACTTTAGAATTTACAAGCATCTTGAAGTGCATCGTGGCTGCAGTTTTGGGATTTGGTGTCCACCGCGAGTGGCATGAAGGCCAGCGTCGTGCCGGAACCCTGAAGTCTCTGATTGTGCGACTGGACTACTTGTCTATGGACGCTTTCTTGACCGCGGGCGTGCGACGCTCGGCGTGGAATGCGCCCATTGATGGGTTCTTGCCGCTGGTGAGTCTTCCAGGATACACTCGGAGTAGGCATTGGCACTTCGCCTTCGCTTGCGCTTCCACATGGCGCTTGGCTCAGCGTGCATGCCTCACCAAACAAACTACTGCTGATGCAAACAGTAACTGATCGTAAAGCCTACCGTAGCGCCGCTGATCACATACACGTCGGCGCCCCTCCCGCCGTGTGCTGTTTGAGCACAGTATCTGAACCCGGAGCATGGCGCACGTTCGCTCCTGGCCCTGCCCAGCTGCGTGGAGCGGCTTGTGACCAAGTCACCGACGGCAACGAGCATTCGGATGGAAACGAATGGTGAAGTGCCCCCTCTGCAGCTGCTCACCGTTTTATCTCAGGCGATGAACAGCCTCGTGGTGGAGATGGTGCGCATCGACAAGGGAGATATCCCGGCACACATGTCTGACGCGGCGCTCAGAGGCTTTGCGCACCTGCACCATCTGTGAGTACCTATCAGTTCCGCTGGGCTTTTTGTCCAGGTGGCCACCAGCAAAAGGAGGCGTTGAGTCTATGCCTGCAGAAACTTTGCGACGCTGCCATTTCCATGCTTAGTGGTTGGCCAGCTCAGTCGCACAATGCCAGCTCTCCCTTGTATCATGCATGATGCTGGGACGGCTCTTAACCAAAGGTCTTGCTGCCTTTTGGGCGCGTCTTTTGTGACTTGGACTTGAGCTGCCAGCCAGCCCACCTGCCACCTCGGCTTGCCCTGAGCTGTTTTCACGGCTCCTTATTCTGCTTGCACGTGGCGGTTGCAGGCTGTTGGCCGTCGCCACGTCTCCCAGCGGCGCTGGGCTGGTGCTGCAGGCGCGAAGAGATGTGGCAGCGTTCATAAATGGGGGCGATGGGGGCAGGGCACGCCACAAGGAGGCTTGCCCTGACCTAGGCGTGCTGCTGGTGGAGCTGCTGCTGGTGCCCAAACAGGTTTGTAAACTCAGACGGACCGGGTTGGGCAGGGCATGGCACATGGAGGGGCATCAAGCGTGGCAGGGGCACGAGAGACACTCGGCTTGCTAGAGCTATCAGGGCGAATATAATGTCCTGCATCCAAATCCAGACCACTCGGCATGTCGGTAGTGTTAGGATTCATCTCGGATGTGTTGGCACGCGTGCGCACTGATAGCATGAGCAATCCCATGCCCTTGCAGGAGGTGCCTTGGGGGCGCTTCCTGCCCGCGTTTCTTCGGGAATTGTTATCACGTCAGGTGCTATGGGCGCTCAAGGCAGAGAGGTCCAGCCGCAACAACCGCAATGCAGGCGCAACCAGCAGCAGCACATACAGCGGTCCAAGCGCTACGGGCTATGCTCGTGCCTTTGACTTTGGAGTCGTTGCTGAGGAGAGTCAAGCAGGGGACAGCTGGCACTCGCTTGAAAGGCTGCGCCGGCACTTCGAATCCGGCCTTACCGGCCTACGTGCCGTGCAGCTTACGTGCTGGTTCGGGCTCGAATTGGCACGGCCACAGACAGTGTCTTGCGTAATGCAGGAGCTAGCGAACGTGAAGCGGAGCTACGATGAGTGCAGCGGCGCTCCCAAGCCACGAGCACTGGCGGCATTCCATGCTCATGCCTTGGCCGTGCTGGACGCCGGCACCTGGGGTAAAGTCCTTGCTAATCTACGCGCGGCACTGCGCTTTGAAGTCGGCACACCGCCTGACCCACGCAAGCTCTGGGCGGCTGCACTGCGCCAAGCTGTGGTTGACTCATATGTGGCGGGGTACCATGACAACCCTCCGCCGTTTGGCTATGGCCGGCTCGGAGCAGGTGCTGGGGCAAGAGGAGGCGGTCGGGCTGTGCCTACTGGGACGACTCCAAGACAGAAGATTATGGGCCCATGGAGCAACCTGCATGCGCCAGACCCTGATCGTCTGGCTGCTGTGCGGCGTGTGTTTGGAGAGCCCTTCGTGGACTGGGAGTGTGATAACAAGCCGATAATGGCTATGGACGACGCATGATGCGGTTGGGACGAACAGAATGGCGACATGCATCGAAGAGTCTTGCTCCTCGCATAGCACTGACAGCATTCGAGGCCTACGCCTACAAATGGCCTACGCCTACAAATGGATGGTGCTTGGGCACCGTGGAAGGCGGTCTCCACATGCTTTCTGCATGGCATTGGGAGCACCAGCGATCTCAGCTAACCAACCAGTGATCAGCCTGACAGGAGCTTCGATCGCGCTTGATCGCCTGGCTTAACCTTCTTGTGAACAGATGCCAGACCGACTAGCCTGACGGTTTCTGTGAACAGATGCCAGGTACTTCTGATCACATCTGGAAAAGGAATGGTAGACGATAGACAACAGAAGCAAACCCCAGGTAGCCTGCCGATCCAGGTCGGTGACAGAGCTTGATTTTGATTACTGGCCGGGTGACCGGTTGGCTTCAGTGTGGCTTCAGTTGTTCACCCTTGTGCCAAGACGGCGTTCAGGCCGTTGGATGACAGGGCTGTGCCAGAACCGTAGCAGTCACTGGTTCATGCCGTGCAAAGTCACATGCGTAAAAGGTCACGTGAGTCAGTGAAGAGATGCCGATTGGAGTTAGGCACAGACAGCCGAACGACCGGCTTAGCTAGAGAGAACTCGGAAGATTGCACGTGGAAAAAAAAGCTGGCGGTAATACAGACCAATTCACACAAACTGTCCCACACCTGGCAAACTTTTTTTTGTGTGGTGGATGTGGTTTGTTTGGGTAGCGACGAGGGTTTCAAGGAAGCTCATAGGATCCCAGACCTGGCAAACTTTTTTTCTCCCGTAGGCCGGCACAGGCACAGGCATTACGTGCAGGGTGGAGACGAAGGATACAATGGTTTTCAATTCTCAGGCCCCTTTTGGATGTAACGAGGTTTGCGGTCAGGATAGCACCTTGAGGGGTGACAAACACCATTACTATCGCGGTTTGTCGCAATCCTCTTTAACATGTATGTTGGACGGGCTGGAGTCCGCCCCCTCTTGTGATCTATCCCATAACTCGTTTCTTGTTGTTCTTGGACACATGCAAGGTTGTAAGTCCTCACATGTCCACGTTTGCATACCTTCGTCGGCATGTGTGATCAGTTTGTATGTCTAAGCAATCACACGAGTCCTGCCATCCTCGTATAGTCAGCAGATGGCTCACATGAACATCTGTGAACCCGCCATCACGCATGAACATCTGTGAAACCTGCGCCTAGTGAATCCTTCCATTACACTTCAGCTCATGTTACACACACGTATTCGGTTGATCGCACTGCTGCCTCACACCCGTCCGTCTTTGACTGCTATTGTTCGTGCTCGACTTCCGTCCGCTGCACGTCGTGCGTACTTGTTCCAGAGGAACCATGCTAAGAGCGTCAGCACCGCCACCACTGCCATGAGAATGGAAGCGGCATTCAGCAGCGCGTACACAAGAGGCTTCATCTTTGAGTGCTGAACCTCAACTGCGCTCTCAACCTGCAAGGCAACAAAATTAAATTTGCGATAAAACCGATGTGTGTGCTGCCTGTGATAGAGAGGGAATGCTCGGGGTTGGTCAGGACGGTATCCAACCTCGTCTCGTGCATGCCTTGCTAGCATTTGCGCTCAGTGCATGTGGCCTTCCTGATGTAATCTTCAGGTGTACCAAAATGTGAGCTGAAGAAGAATCCGACAGAAATTCAGGAAAGCATATGCTTGCAAAGCAGTGAGACTGAGTGAACTGTGGTTGCCGCCTGCTTCACTGATTCAGACTTGATGAGCAATCGGGTAATCCAGGCAACTTGCTCTTGAGCGGTACAAGCTCATAAGACCAGACAACGTCATCAAGCTCACCCAAAGCTCACCTTCGTGTCCAGATTGTGCAGCATCTTCAACTCGAGGTCTCCCCGCACTTCCGCTGCCACCTGAGGCACGTGGGCAGTACGTGCGAACGAGGACATTGGTCAGCATGACTTTTGCTGCCGTGTACCAAACACAGTGTGAGGACACCACGGCCCCTCCAGCGCATTACATCAGAAGGGCCCACACATGGTGTCGCAATCAGCCCCTGGCGTGAGCCAGACCACACTTGCAATAAACTTTGGACGCGTTGAGGCTGGAAAGATGAGTCACCACTTTAAGCAGTCTCAACAAACCTACGCAGCATGCCCAAACCCATGAACAATTGCCCTGCTGTGGACAAACGGGACAGAGTAGTACTGTGTCATAAGCTCACGCAAAGACGTGAAAGAAGAATAAGTGGTGAACTCACCTGCCTCCTCATCTTGTCTATTGCCTCCTGCTGCAGCTCCTCACTCCAAGGCTTGCCTTCAACCTGTGTGGCGGACTGGTATTGCCTGCAGGGACATCACAAACAAGGTGGAAAGAATGAACAGGAAAAGATGCAATTGGTACCGCTGCCACTGTGCATGAGCATCACTCAGCGTAGGGAGCAGCACAATTGCTTGTATAAAATTGGAGGTAAGCTTACTAGGGCGATTCAGGCCCGTATTCAGTGGTCTGTGGCAGGTCATGCAGGTGGGCTGGCTGCTGGTGTTGTTGTGTGTGGTCTGTGATGGCTCCGGTGGGTTGTGGCTTGCATCAAGAAGTCAGCAATCGACAAATGAGGTGTATTCAACAACACATGACTGCCGAACAACAACAATTCATGAGCAAAGCAGGGAAGAGCCCAAGGAATGACATGACCTGGAGGACGAAAGGATTTAGAATGATGTGAAGCGCCACTGCAGCGCACTGACTGACCCACCCTTCATCGAACATGGAGATGAGCGACCAGCAGGGCGTGTGCAGCTTGTTGAAGCTCTTGGATAGGCACGACTGCGAGGGTCGGCATTATGCAAACATCATCAGACACCATGAGTCGCCCTGGACAGCAGAAACTCCGGACATTTTCCATACCACAGGCAGGTGGCCAGTGGAGCTCTTACCTGCTGCACGCGGGAGTCTAGTTTCTTTAGAGCCCTGGATGCCTCATGCACATTTCCCGTTCAATCAAATCACATGCCTGAATGCACGTGTCATACCATTTGTACCGTTGTTGGCGCATGTTCAAGTCGTTATTCCATTGGCCATTCCTCATAAGACTCACCAGCACGTATCCTCCCATGAGAAACGGCGCCACCTGCTTCTCCACATTGCATCTGGCCAGCACGTCCCCGTCACACACACTGGTCAGGGGCATGCCCATGTGGTAGCTGCAAACGTGCAGAAACAAGATTTTAAACGTCAAACAGAGCGTCATGATGATTGCCTGTTGCAAGTGACCAGATGGGTAGGTGAATAGATGCTCCTACATCTTGGTTAATGTTACCATTACATGCGTCCATTCCCTGTACCTGTTCCCTGCTCGTGATCTCCCTCCCTTGGGCTTATCTGCTTGGTCTCTCCATGTACCAATTGTTTTTCTTTTCTTGGCCTTTTAATTCAACGGCGCGCTCTTGTGTTGTTTATTTTTCCCAATTCCTGCTTGAATTCCATTTGCTGCTTGACATCTTCCCACCTGTGTAAGTGCAGCCTAACCAGGACAGCCATCTCCGATCTGCAGCCCTGCTCAGTGCCGAGCTGTGCCCTCGTCCCATGAATATTGTTGGTTACTATCATGATCACCGGAGACGGGAGACGGAGACGAAGACTGAGACGGAGACGGCCACCCCTGGCCGTCTCCCGTCTCCCACGTTTCAAAACCGTCAGGCGAATTTTGA
>QAXH01006444.1:0-19997 GCA_004335635.1 Chloromonas sp. AAM2 | reverse complement strand
CGGGCAGTTTCGGGCTTTTTCAGACTTCAAACTTTCATGAAGATGGCGCCAATAGCCTCTGCAACATCGTCAGCCATGACGGCAATGTGTGGCTAGCAATTTGTTAGGCTAAGCAAGCCGACATCAGCGTCAAAAGCGCTGTAACCGCCACGTGGCACTTTTCGGTTTCTACCCCGTCCGGGAGACGGGAGACGGCGGAGACGAAGACGGAGACGGAGACGGACCAAAATCGGCCGTCTCCGGTGATCATGGTTACTATTAGTGAATACACACCCATCCAAGTTTGATACACACCAGGGGTTGCGCTTATTCACCTGTTTAAATGCAGTCTGACCAGCGCTGCCATTTCCGATCTGCAGCCCCTGCTCAGCGCACTGCTGTTGGCCGCCAGGCAGCCCAGCACCCCCGGGTCAGCGGCAGAGGAGGGCTCGTCGGAGGCATCAGGGCACATGGAGGAAACGTCTGCACGTGACACACCACTTGGATCAGACGACCACCTCTTGAAGGCAGACAACACACACAACAAAGGCTGCCACATCACGAGCAACATTACCCAGATGTTCTGTCACGTGTCCGCAGAAAACGCTAGATCAACAAGCAGGACCAGCACTCGAGGCAGGCAAGCACACACAACTTTGTTACATCCTTATCTCATCTACACGTGCACCCATCATCCCATGGCTCTGCATGTGTCCTCCCTCACCTGCATCACATGCGCCCTTCAGCTTGGGGTTGAGTGAGTACTTGAGAGAGGAGCGCTCCATCAGAGATTGCATCACAGCCCTGAGGCAATAGGCAAGCATACAATTATTACTAAAGGATATAATAAGGTATTATTTTAAACGGCACATGTGTGAGGAACTGCTGAGAACTGCTGTGTGCTGTGTGCTTCCCGATGTGTTTTACAACAGAACTTCAAAACAAGAAGAATATACATGAAATACAAAAGAACATAAAAACCAAAAGAATACATGTTATTTGAGGAATGAGGATGGCCTATCTGCAGCGTGTTCCTGATTTGCTTTTGCAGACATGTGCATCAATCAACACTGACAGTCACAGATGCATGCAATGCTCGAGCGCTATGCAAGGCATAGTGCATTCCTTTTTGCCCACCTGCACTCCTCGGGGAAGGCTGGCTTGCTGCTTGCCTCCTGCAGGCAGGTGATGACGTTGGCGCTGCCGGGCGCCACCTCACCGGCACAGAACATGTTGATGGCCAGAGGGCACTCCCTGCACACAGCAAGGCACATTCCATGCCGTCGGCACAGCAAGGCACATCGGCTTCCCTGCTGTGAGCAACGTGACCGAAACTTGACATGCAATCTGCGATAAGGCAGGGGAATGAGGAGACAGCCACTTGATCAGAGTTCAAATGTAGGGTAAAGTTAACATCACACAGCGTCTACTGTTGTGCCACCAGATGCATCCTAGGCCAATCTGGGCCAACAACAGCTTACTGAGATTGAGCCAACAACAGCCAACAATTGCCCCTCAGGTAAGCAGGGTGATGTATAGGGTTGGCCAAAACCGTATACGGGGTTTTGATTATACTGTATGTACCGTATGTACCGTACCGTATACCGTACAACCGTATGACCGTATAATTCAGGGCTATCCAACTGGCCTGAAACTGCGGCTATGAGCTGCTCTGGCCAATCCATGACTCTGTACCAATCCAGAATTCTTGCTTACATTCGCCTCGGGTGGCTATTTCTTGAGCTTAGAAAAGACGTTGCTAAACAAAGACCAAGTGCGCTCACTAGAGCAGCTGGTGACTTGCATGCTTAGCAACCATGAAGCGGCAACAGCCATGAGTGGGAACTCAGCATGCATGTGAGCCGCCCAGAAATTGATGCGGTCTGTGGCTGATGCAACCAAAATGGCAGCGATTAGACGCGCAGTAGACTCGCGCTGCTGTTCGCGTGACGTGCCGGCGGCCGCCCGTTTTTTGGCGCCGCGGCCGGCGGACACGCCGATTTTGCCGATTTATACGGTCTTGAGTCCGTATACACGGAATGGGACATACGGCCTACAGTTTGGCCGCTCGCGAATTGTACGGTACTACGGTACGGTACTACGGATACGGTATAATACGGTTCTACGGTTTTGGCCAACCTTAGTGATGTACGTTTGGTTGTTTGAAGATAATCTGCAGCAATTTGTTGACAAAGCAATTCTGAAACAAATCTAAGCACTACTACAGAGGAGAATTGTCGAGCCTAGCTAAAGGCCACGTGAGTTCAGAAGTGCCTGCTGCTTTTGACGGGGACAGCCAGAACTTATCGTCACTCCCAGAAGATGGATGGCTGAGCCTATCCAATGATGATGATGATGATGATGATGGCGGCGCTAATGTCGCCCATGTACGACTAAAAGTTGTGTAAACATTCAAAACATGGCATGTCGTCTTGGAATGGAACAGCCCAGATTTGTTGCAGGGGGCCGAATGGCTGCACCTGCGCACCTCACTCCCTGTCTCACCTCTGTATGCGTGGGTTGAGCCTGACGTCCTCGTGTTCGATTGTCTCCAGTGCCTCCTGTGCGGTCCTGCAGTCGTCCGAGAGGTGCTCCATGCTGCGCCTGAGGCACTGGTGCACCGCGCCCGTGTCGCGCGAGTCCACGCCCGCACAGTGCTGCTGAACGTCAGCCTTACACGCCTGAGGGTGCAGAACCGAGATCGAAAAGTCAATCCTAGTCCGAACAGCTGGGTAGAACATTGACATTGAAACTTGGGGGTCAGGTGTACATGAGTGCTGCTGAACGTCAGCCTTGCATGCCTGCATGTTCCAACCATGCAGGGACTTCTGAAACACGTTTCTATGTTTCTCATACATGTCCTTCTCCTTCCTCGCCTTCTTCTGCCTCCTTTGTTTTTTGAGTATTGGGTCTATCCATACCCTCTGCCCTCCCACTTGCGATATCGAGTAGTCCAGCGTTCAGTCTTCCACTGCCAGCTTCTGTTATCATTCATGCTCATATTATTGTCATCAGGTCTATCTCACCTGTGATAGCGAATAGTCCAGTCTGTAGTCTTCAACTGCCAGGCCCAGCATCCGGAGCATCTGTTTCTTGCACGAGGCGGCCGTGATGTTTGCCCGCTGCTGCTGCAGGCACGCCAGTACTCGCCCCTCGCCAAACGCAGTCTGGCCACACAGCCTGAAAAGTGGGAAAAAAAACAGCACCGCCAACAGTTCCTTTCCTACCTCAGTACTGACAGGTCAACAAGCAAAGTTCAGCACGTGAAAGGCAGTCTGGCCCCACACAGCCTGAAAGTGGAAACAAGTCGAATCTTCTGTGTCACGGCCACTGTACAGACACAGACAGAGTTGATAATAAGGAACTTCCACATAATTGCAGTCTGGCCATACAACCAGAAGAGTGGAAATCAGGACAAAGGCAAAGCTGCGGTGATCACCAGGCATTGTGCTTCCCTGCCTATCTCACAATTGTCAGATGAACATGACTTCCAAGGCATCGTACGTCCCTGCCAGGCTTGGAATTGTCAGGTCAACCAGCTTTCAAAAGCTCAAGGACGGCATTTGGGTTGAGTTGGCAGTAAGGCAAGTAAGAACGGTCGCACTACCTTGTTGACTTGCTGAGGTCACAGTGATTCGCGTCATAGATCAGGTTGTGACTCACTGTTTAATGTCCTGTTCGCAGTCCTCCTTGAGGGTGTGTAACATGCGCACGTCCGACACGGCGTCTGACAGGTGTGCCACCAGTGCCTCGCGACACCGCTCGCCAAACACATCGTTACGCCTGTGAGCGAGAGAGGGTGTGTGACTGCATGGCCCGCACTTGATGCACACGATGCACTCGCTCGTGCGTGGCATGGGCTGGCTGGCTTTCTCATCGTGGTGATAGCTTGCTACAGAGCCAGTATGCAACTGCATGGTGTTACTGCTTGTACTGCTTGATGTATAACATGCAATGTGCAGGTGCCTGTGCAGGTGCCTGGCAGGTTCTACCGTGCAGATGCCGTACACGACCCTGGTTTTGATCCCTCAGCCACGTGGCACCGGCTCGTGGATGTTCTCATCATGGTGATGACTCTGTGCTAGCTTTGAGCTGCTCAAATCTGATACAACTCCGTTTGTTCCATCTTGCAGCATGAAAACCTATCATTTAAATTCTTGATGTGAAACCGTGCACGTGCGGTTTGTGGTGTGGTACAGATCCTTGCACTGACCTTTGGTCTGCCAGGCAGTCCAGCACCTGAGCTCCTTTCAAGTGTTTAGCCCTGCACAGGCTCGCCACCTCCACTGAACAGGCCTCCTCTAGCCTAGGCATGAAGGTGATGTCAGCTGCCGCCTGGCGCGACCGCTCACGCACCATCTCGGCGCACTCGGGCTGGAGGGGCTCATGCTGCGGACAGGACAAAGCATGAGCACAGCCTTTCCCGTAAAGTTTGCCAAAGACTGAAATTCAACTCATGACCTTGATACTGCAGCCGTGTTAGTATTTGCATTTCCCTGAATCCAAGATGATGCATGGCACTCAACTGTCTGGTGCACACAGTAGATATCGGCTGTACTGGATGCGCTGCAAAGAACGTCGACCTAGTGAAGTAGTTGATGGTTGCGAGCAAGTACGCATGACGTCTGAGATTTGATCGCCAGGAAATTGTACGAGGCTCTTAGGGGGCTGATGCCTGGCAAGCAGTACCGAATCAGCCGGTGAAGCATGCTCTGGATCACCGATAGAGATCGCACACGCACACCCTGTCTGGCTCTTTGAGAGCAGGCCTGGTCGCCTTCCTTTCATTCTAGGCATCACACACGCCCGCTGTCTGGCTGTTGTCAAACAGGCCCTCCCCTACCCTCAACAAGCTGTTCAGGGTTAGTCGAATCAAGGCTTCTGGCTAACCATGCAGGCCTGAATGACTTCCTCTGATTCCCAGCAAGCAGGCAGATGAAGCTTTCAAACACGCATGCGCTCCACCTACCGTGATTAGCTTGGCTCTGAGGCACTCCAACGTGCCTCTCTTGTCAATGCAGAGCTTACTGGCATCCTCGTCACATCTGCTGACACTCACAAGTAAGACATGACTTGGCGACCAGGGTATCAAAGACACCACAGACAACCGTCTGATACCATCAGGCAGCAGATGCCACAAACAGATTCCATCAGCAATCACAATACCAAGGTATGTTGTATGTCGCATGCTCATTTGCCTTCACCCAATCATGAATGATCAAATCACATTGCTTACAACGCCCTTATGATTCGCGATCCCATCGGGCTCATCCATTGCCCACAAAGGAGCACCTTGGTGCAAGGCCTCACATGCTCACCGATCCATGAACAGCACGTCTAGCCTGTTGTCCAGATATGCAGCGCGCATGAGGCTCTGCACATGGGCGCTGCATGCGTCGTTGCGTATGTCCTCGCGCACCCTTCGCATGCACTCCATCACGCGGGCACCGGCACCGGGCGGCTCGTCAGGGTTTGAGAGGATCTGCAACAGCACCAATTACAAAGGAATGGACCGGCTTGACCACGCTAGTTGATGTGTAATTGCATGTTATGGGAGCGTGCAAAGCTGTATGGTGGAACATACTGGCACACACGTGCAGAACAAGCCTGTGGTCAGGACGTTGCCTGTGCACAGCACTTAACTAGCAAGGTCTAGTAATCCATCCATCACCTTCTTACTCCACTCGTGCTTTGCAGAACTTTCTGCCACCAGCTTGGAATACCAGTCGTTCGCTGATGACAGGGTTGTATCAATGAACAGAACCAGGTTTCATACCCAAGAGATGTGTTCTAACCACCCTCCTTATCCAGAGATTTCATGGGGGCGCACATGCCCCTGCCCTGTCCAACAAAGCAAGAAGTCCGAACGTTACGAGGGAAACAGGCACATGTGTCTTACCTTAGCCTCCACATCCAGGCACAGTGCCTGCACGTCCTTGGAGCACACGGCCCTGAAGCGCGCGTCCAGGCGCACGTCGCTGGCACGCAGCTGGGCGTGATACTCGAGCGCGGCACGGCACACGTCTGCAGCACACACGTGAATTGTTTCATTATCAAGCTTGGAACCAGGCAAATGGGACACCAGCCCGGAGGAAGAAAGCAAAAGCACAGCAGCCGTCTGTGATCCTTCCATGAAACTCTGCAATGGGCGATCAAGCTATCAAATGGCAATGGCAGCGGGTTGCTTAATTGTCAACTGCAGTTCGGCAACAAAGACACAGCTCGTTCCGCCTACCACACACGCCAATGATTACGCAAGACAACATACATGAGTGCATCAGCTTGCCTCTGCAGCACCCAATAGGCTATACAGCATCACAAGACAGATGCTAGCAGCCAGCCCAGTTGCTCAAGTCTACCAACTCAATAAGTTGTGTGTGCCCTGCCGCACCTGAGAAGCCCGGCAGAACCGAGTGCTGTTCCAGGCAGCCCACCACGTCGCCCACCCCCGGCCGCACGTCCCGGCAGAACATGTGCTTGTCGCCAGCGCACGCATGGGACATGCGGAAGCTGAAGCGAATGTCCTCCGACTCCTCCATCTGCAACAGGAAACCACGAGCTGAATGCGGTTCTGGGGGTGGCTCAAATCACGGTTCTGTAGGCATTGTGGCCTTCTGATTGCAACAGCAATGCACCACTCTGCGGAGGAGTGCTGAGGCACAGGCAGGCAAACAGACCGCCAACACACTGCTTTTGCCAATGTGCTCAATGTTCTGCTTTCCTGCGCTTTCAGTCCCGCGCTTCCAAACCCAGGAGTTAAATATGATGGTTTACCATCTTGTGACACCTTGTAATCTAGTGTGTTTACAGTACCTAACTACACAGGTATAATTAGCTTCTTGTTGCCTCCTGGTCGTTGTGAAAGGTATCATTATCTTTGCCCACCTGTCTGTGGAAGAGTGCAGAGGCACAGGCGGGCGAGAGGCCCAGTTGGCCCTGCTTGGCACTCTTCCCCTCCCGCTCGGCCTCCTGCTGCTCCCGCTGCAGCTGGTCGTCCCCCTTCATGCTGGACAGCAGCTCGACATGCAACACCTCCTCGAGGCAGGACTGGGCAGCGCCCTCACCCCACCTGCATAAACATATGGTATAAACATGCACATGAGGTAGTTGAGGTGCCATGCACTGCATATTCTGCATATATTCTGCACATTCTGCATTCTGCATATTCTGCACTGCATATTCTGCATATTCTGCATATTCTGCATTGCATATTCTGCATTGCATATTCCTACAGCCATCATCGTGCATGGGTAGGCTGCCTGGCGGTTTGCATGGCATTCTGCCCCACATGAACCTCACCCACCTCGCCCCTCCATGCACCCTCCCCTCCATCTGCCCACCAGTTTTTTCTTCTAGCACGTTCGTCACTTTGCACCGTGATTTGTGACTGTAAGATGTCCAGTCGGGCAAGATCCAATCGGGCAAGAATGACCAATGTTTTACATAGGCCGCATCCATCGCGGCACTTGCTAGGGACACCCCCTGCTGCCCACCCACCCTGCATCGGCGCACAGCCTCTGCCTGTCCGCCCCACAGGCCGCTGACAGCACGGCATCCAGAGCCATGTCCTCAGAAGCATCAACCTGCATAACAAGCAGCTCGCCACAAGTTGTTGTCGTGATAGTATTGTTTCGACAAGTTTCTGTTCTTTGTACTTGGTATCATGCACACACCGGCATAATGTATAATGCATCTCTGTGTCTCTCAGCTGGATGCCCTACTGTCAGCATGTCAACGTATCAATTGCCATGCTGGTATAGTATGCTACATACATGCGATGCACCTGTGTTGCCCATTACTTTGAGCAGCTTCTCAGCTGAATGGCCTGCTGTAAGCAACGTGCAGGTGTGCGTGCACTGTGCGTGCAAGGGTTTGTAGGTTGGGTGGAGCAGTTGGTCGTGATGTGTGCATGAAGATGCAACACGTGCCTGACTTGCACTCAAACTGTTCGCCTTGTTGTTTAAACCTAAAGCGTGACAAATGACACACAGATGGTCAGCTGCCCGCACCTGTCGTGCCACCACTGCTGCACGGCACAGGGTTGGTAGCTGGGCCTTGTTGGCCTTGAGGCAGTGGAACAGCTGCAAACATAACAACAGGCAAGTGACCGGTTAAAGCAGCCCATGCAGGGTTGACATGTTCAGATGGATGTTTGCCAGTTTTAAAGCAGAAGCCGTGGTCTATTATCAAGAGTTTCTGTGGGATTGCACCGGGATTGCACGACAGAGTTAAAAACCAGCAGGCGTCTGACCCCAGTCCATTTGTCCCTCTACCTCACTGCGATGCTTGCTTGCCGATGTGGCAAAGGCACCCTGCTTACGTACAACGGTTGATGAACGTGTGAATCCCCACGCACTCAGTGACTGACACTAGCAGCGCCTGACACTGGTCACCATGTTTTGCACAGTCTTCTAAACCTCACAAACCCCAACAGACATGCTACCTTGTAACGCACTCCACTCCACATGTTCCATTCCTTTACCTGCCCCCCGCGCATTCCACCCCCAATACCTGGCCTCCAGCGCTCGACACGTTTCGGCACTGTTTGAGTATTCCCTCCGCACAGGCCGCAATGAGGGGTGGATCGCGCTGTACATCGGCTGCCCTGTCAATGAGGAAACTCCTCACGTTTTCCTGGCAGGACAGGCTGACCTGCAGGGCACACCAGTCAAACACAAAGCTTACTGACAGGCTGTCGTAAGCTGGCCGGTATCAGTTCACAGCAGGCAGGCAGCACACGTCAGCCGTCGGTCGCTTTATGGTCGGTCATTCCTCTGCTCGTCCACTGTCGCCTCCAGTATAAAAACGCGCAGCTGATGTGGGTCTGAAGTTTCGATCAAGTGATCGAGAATGAGTCTCTATTGGCTGAATGTGAATCAGCCAACCTGCGCTGTGGCGGGGGAGATGGATAGCTGTGAGTCACGGATGGCCTGGCGGAGGCACCTGCATGCATCAAGGACGCATCAAGGACAACAAGACGTGGTTGGAAAAAGAAGGATGGGCCTGAGGCACCTGTATGTTTTGCGGCTGTTTGGCAACACGGACAACAGAACGTATTTAGACGGCAACACATACATGCACTAGCTTTCATTTCTGTCGGTTCCTGAGCCGGATATGACTGCTCACAACCATCACCACCAAACCGCCACCACCACCATCACTACCACCTGCCTGTACCTGGCTATGGGTGCTGTACCTATCTGCAGGGACTGTAAGGGCTGTAGGGCCGAGGTGCCTATCTGTGGAGGGTGTAGGGGCTGGCTGTACCTGGCTATGGGTGCTGTAGCGCTGAGCAGGGCTGCCACCGGCATGCCAGGGTCCATGCCATACCCTCGCAACACCTGTTGGGTAGCATTCAGGGGCAAGTGCCAGCTTCAAGGCACCACAACAAAGTCGGCACACACATTGGGTACACAGTGTCAGAACTTTGTGCTTGACCTGTCTCAAGCCCAGAAGCAATCAGGTGCCAAACAAGCTGCACATTAGAGTGTGTATGGCGCTGCATTTGGCGCACTACATGCAGTACCCCTTAATTCTGCTGTTCACCTTCGTCTTTATTCGACTCATACCACTGCACCTGGCGCCCATGTAACCTGAGACTTGCCATAACCTGTGACCGACCTTCCTATCCTCTACCTTTACCGTGGTTTGCACTTGGCGTTAGTGTGTGCCTGTCTTCATATTTCATCGTGGTTTGCGTTTGACCTTAGTGTGTGCACCTGGCCTGAACGTATGCCCGGCCTCCCTTTCCAGTTTACCATCTGTGCACCTGGCCTGACTGTGTGCCCAAAGCACTCACCTCACTGACTGACTCCTGCTGGTTCTGCAGCTCATCTGCCTCATGCTTATGGAACTCGCGCTGCTGCAAGATGCTGCTGCTGCCGGTGTCCGCCACCATTCCCATAAGCTGCCGCCTGGATGTGCCCCTTAGCCCTTCAACCACACCCTGCTGCTCATCCCCTACAGTAGACTGTGCGGCTCCTGACGCTGACCCAGCATTGCTTGCTCCTGCAGCCTCTGTGTCAGACCCAGCTGCCTTCCGGTCTGCTGTGCCAGCACCAGCAGCTTGGTCCTGAGTTTGTGCCCCTGTGCTGTCTGGCTGTGGCTGAACATCTGCTGTTTGCTGCCCAGTCGCTTGCCCTGCATCAGTGCTGGCCTTGCCTTGCCCTTGCTTGCTGGGGTCCTTGGAATCAGCAGCCTCGCCAGTTGCAGCTGCTCCGCTCGCCAAGCCAGTCACACCGAGGGTTTTGAGATGGGCTTCTGCTGCGGCTCTGGCACGACGTTTGGCCTCCTCTGGATCCTCAGAGCTTGATGCTTTCTATACCAAAAGAAGCAGATGATTCACATTGAGCCCATAACGAATGCGATTGTTTTGCAAGAACAGGCAGCCACATGAAAGCTGAAACAGTTTTCTCTGGTGTTGCATGCTACAAGTGTCAAGAGAGCAAACACAAGCTTGTCGTGATGGGTTTCTTGCGAGCAGTGCCGCACATGCTTTGGCATTGCTGAGATGTTTCAACAAGAGCTGCTGGCCAGTGCACCTTGCAGCCATAGCAGCAACCACACACTGATTAACACCACTCCAGACGAAAACCTGTCTCCATACCCCCATACACCCCATGTGAACCATGTTTTCCAAGGCTCTCCAGTGCACACATTACATCCAGCATAAGATACCGTGCACATACCTTATCAGTGGCCGTGTCATCCTTGAAAATGCTGGTGCTGCCTGCTTGCTTGTCCAGCACCATTCCCTGCACCATCACCATCACCATCACCATCATGACATGGCTTTTCGCATCCTGAGGTTTCGCAGCTTGCGGTGCTGCAAACCAAACAGTCTAGGTGCTTTGCAGCCGCTGACATCACGTCCCTGATTCAAGGCATGAGCATGGTGGCCCCAAAACTCAAAGTCAAGCAAATGCGAGGTTCAGGCAGCACCAAACATACAGGTATGCAGTTTGCCAAATCCTAACACTGGCATGTGCATAAATATCGTGAAAATAAGCACCTTTGTGGGGATGAGAGCACCCCTGCCTGTTTCTATCCGTTTCACCAAGGTCTGGCACATGCAAGATTGAATGGATGCTGCGTTGGCAACTGCAGCTGTTCGTTGGGAAGGCTGCTGGTCTGCTTGGCATGTGCTGGTGGCACATCTATATTTGTTGTCTTGTCACGTCGGTGATAAGGGATGTCACCGCAACTCAGGAAATGAAAACACAATCAAACAGTTCATAATCATTGGAAGGGCAAAAAGCTTCGTACTAAGTGTTGTGGTTCATGCAGTTGATACTCACCTGGCCATCAAATGCGGCAAGGAGAGCTTCCTCATTGTCAAATCCGTTAGCAGCCTCTTCCTCCTCTGCTGCATCTGCAACCGCACCAGCCTTTCCGCTGTCTGTTGCACTACCTGTGTTTGTGTCTGCGTCTGCAGCTCCTGCGTTCAGTTTTTCATGCAGCTGCTTTGTGCGCTGTAAGGCCTGGTTACTCCTCCTATTGGCTGCCCCGACTACTGTCGCCTGCGCTAGGATGTCACCTGATGCTCCATTGGAATCCAAGCCTGCATTGCTGTCAGCCTTCACTGTTTCACCTTGTTGCTCCTGCTGCGCCTCAAACTGCTTGCTGTTGGCTTGCCCCACCGCTGCCAACTCTGCATCTGCAGTGCTATCTTTGGAGGTGCTGCTTTTGGAGTTGATATTGGATATCACTTGCTCGTCATGGGCTGTGGATAGGGCGGCCTGCCTTTCAGCTTTCTCAAACTCCTTGGCATCTTCTTCCTCCTCTGCTGCTGCTGCGACTGCGCCTGTCTGCTGTCCAGCAGTGCCATGTTCAGTGGAAGCTTTCTCTGCGTCTGTGGCATCAGAAACCTGGTTGAGTGACTGCTGCAGCTGCGAGAGTCGCTCTTCGTGATTGGCATCCTGTCCATCCTGGTTATCCTTTCCGTCAACGGCCTGGTTCGCGGCATTGGAGGTGCCATTGAGGTCAAGTGCCACCTTGCTTGTGACCTGAGCATCACGTACTGTCTTAAGAACCGACTGCCTTTCTTGCTTTTCGAATTCTCTGGCATCCTCATCTTCCTCTGCTGCAGCTGCCACTGCACCA
This sequence comes from Chloromonas sp. AAM2, assembly GCA_004335635.1. Lineage (NCBI taxonomy): Eukaryota > Viridiplantae > Chlorophyta > Chlorophyceae > Chlamydomonadales > Chlamydomonadaceae > Chloromonas > Chloromonas sp. AAM2. The sequence continues at coordinate 7,916 of QAXH01006444.1, read as the reverse complement.
GCCACCTGCTCGTCATCTGCTGTATCTGCCTGTACCTCAGCCCCTTGAGCATCAGCTGCTTGCGAGGATGAGGCCTTACTGGCATCAGGCACACCTTTGCCTGTTGCCTGGGCCTGAGGAGAACTGGGGTTGGGGCTGACTTGGGGCTTTTCAGAGGCAACTTGGTTCTCTGGAGATGCCACTGCTTGAGCCTTGGCAGCTTCAACGGCTGAGCCCAAGGCTTTGACAAGTTCTTCTGACTGCGATTTGAATGAAGATGCCCTTTGGGCAGCCTGCAAGGCCAAAGGCCAACTGTGAGTCTGGAGATCTACGGCACAAACCGCTTGAAACATTGCCAATGCAAACAGCTCACCGACAAGACGTGGCTGCAATGGTACAAAATTTCTGGTCTGCACTCTCCTTCAAACTCCACATCAAACAGAGATCCGCTGTTGGCCAAAAGCTGACGTTTTGGATGCCTGAATTGGGTGCTGGATTGGGATGCCACTGCCACCACTGCTACTGACATCAGCAGTATGTATGTGCATAATGTGCGCGTACTGCAGCAGCAGCAGCAGTGTGCGGTTGGCATTGTGGCGCTCGCCATCAGCCAGTTTTAGCGACAGCAACACAGCATTGCGCATGCAGCGTGTCCAGGCAGGTCACCAGATGCCAGGCAGGTTATCAACTCGACATCGGGACGTCTCCTCGGGACAATTCGCAAGCGCGGTTACTGTTCGTTACCTTGTGCAACTGCCCACTGACAGACCAAGGCCTTGCCCGGTCACAGGTTATGACATAGCAGACCAAGGCGTACTCGGAGCACACCACAACACACACAGCAGAAGCTCTTTGTTTGCCATCAGTGGCGTGGCAGACAGCAAGCTAGGGCAGCCGAGGAGTCACAGCTCATGGTCTAGCACGTCCAGTAGCTCCAGCACGTCCAGTATGTACCTTGGCTGAGCCTGGCTCTCAACATGCACGCATACCGCCCCCTCATAGATCCCCTTCACATGTAATGATGGATGGATTACATTAGAGTAGGGACTCCAGCCCGTTCAACCTACAAGTAAGGGAATTGCAACACACCGCGATAATAATGGTCCCCCGCGACGCACTATCCTGACCACAAACTTCGTTGGACCCAAAAGGGGCCTGACAACATGCATATGGTTCAATGTTCATTGTCTCTCAACTGTCATGTCTCAAGTCAAACGTCGCGGTCAAACGGCACAGTCAAAACCGGATTGTCAAAACGTCATCCTAAAAAACACGGAGTCAAGAGTTGGAACCCGATAAGCGACCAGGTTCGAGTGGCAGCAGAAGTCATCTGGAACAACATGGAGTTGCATGTCGTCCAAACCAGAGACGGTGGCGCGCATGATCAGTCGCCTCCAATGTCTCGACCATTCCCTTCCCAACCCTTGTTTTCGTCAACGGCATTGGGATGTCATTTTACTGGACGGGTTGCACAGGTGTTTGCAGACTCAGCATCAAATCCCGTCGCAACAAAGAATGGGCAACTTATGCTGATAGACTGATAGAGATAGACACGTGGATACGTGACCATGTGTTGCATTTGAAACTTGCGTCCTGCCCGCAGAGGACTGTAAGTAGTTGCCTTCTGGATGACGCTTGTGAGCATGTTCTAGTATCTGCACTGCAGCCTGAAGTTAACTGCCTGAGTGCCACTGTTGACCTGCACGACCAAGCGATCTCCTTACTGCTCCCTTGGTTTTGCCCAAGAGTCTCACGAAGCCAAGCTGAATTATGCTTGGTGCAGTCACAGTCTTTCTACCCCTGTCCAACTGTGAAGCCGTGCAGAGCAAAAAAAAAAGTTCCAATCCTCCTGTCACTGGCTGGATCAGCTGTAGACAAACCCACAGTTGCACAATGGGTCAGGACCCTTGTAGACACTCCATCCTAACCAGTGTGGGGAAGGTCTGCGAAGGTTTACCCTTCTAGCCTCAACTGGTGATATACATCTCTCTGGAGAGAGAGACGTACTACAGTGGCTCCATCCAAAAGAACTCGGACAGCCACCATAGGCAGTGTGGCTGGCTGTGCACCCTGCAGTGTGTAAGGCCGCTGTGGCACACCCCCACAGCAGCACTGCAGGCAACCTGAGCCCCACTGCCCTGACCATCATGTCACGCTACAATCGTCTTCACTTCGGGATGGACGTGCCAACCTCCATCCGGCACTCCACTAATCTGCCACCCAACCGTTACTATTTTTTTCCTCAACTGCAAGATGCACACCCAACCATGCATATAGTTATGTTAGGCCCTTCACGCCATACACCCAGCCTGCACGGTGCAGAAATACATTCGACAAATCGTGAGACAGTTGGTGCAAAACAATGCATCAGGTCAGCCAGCCCACACGCATGTGCATCAGAATTGCATATGCATCATGACCATGTGCTTGTTCACCACCATATCACACGGTGATAAATGCTGGTTCACGGCCATCACAACCCTTCCATGTGTGCCGTGTGTCAACACTGGCAGTGATACAAGGAATCCTGCAGAAACAGCACAGCAACTACAACAAGGCAACATCATCACCACCACCCTCCTTTCGCAGATGTGCCTGCAGGACTGGACTTTTTGGCCACAACCGTTTTGGTGAATTGGGCGTTTCTTTTTGGCGAATACGGGAGGCCCGAGCGCTATTGGCTGCGCAATGCCATCGCCTGCAACGGGCTGCACCTCAAGCTCGGTCGCATCACAAAACTGTAGTGCAAGCATCGCAGCATTCCTTGGTGCCCGCCGAGTAATTTCAACCAGCCCTCAGCACAAGTTCTTCCATCCAATCAGAACATCGACCGCCCTCAAGCTAAGCAGCCATGGTGAGGACGCCTTCTGCAGATTTTGTGTCTGCCGTGCGTCCTTGCTGGCAGTTCACCAAGAATCAAATGGGCTTTCCCTTCCCGCACACAGGGCTGCGGCTCTTCTCAGCCCTTGGCCCACGACGGAAATGATGCAGCTCATGGAACGAAGGGCCTCGCTAAGGGTGGGTCGACGGAATAAGTTGGTGCTTGCATGCTGTGCGCAATTGCAGGCGATGGCCAGCATGTATCTATTACATGGTCAATTGATGCAATTTCAGGTGCTGCTAACGGGACAGCACACGGTGATGATGGAAATGGTGTCAAGGGCGCCTTCAATGCCGAGGAAGCCAAGGCGGCAAAGCCCAACACCCGCGCCCGTCGCCTCTCTTACGTGACGGCAGACGCAAATGGCGTGGCGCAGGTGGGAGCTTGAACGTCAGGCCATGTATACGGCGTCCGCATTTGCTGCCAGCCTAACGATTGTCGGCCACTTTTCGCAGGTGGACCCTTCTGCAGCTCCACAAAAGCCTGGATCTCCTCCAACCGCTCCTGGTGGTATCGCTTCATCAGCTAGCACGCGCGCCAGGCGCCTGTCGTATGTCACCAATGATGTGAGTGGGTGGGGGCTGCCGATCAACATGTTAAAGCTTGTGTGGCGGGGACTTCCTGCTGAACCGACCTGAGCGGCTGTCCTGCAGCCATTGTCATTTTCACAGTGAATCAAAGAGCATAGTTTGCGTCTACGCCATGCCCGCAGCCAAATGCTACAGGCAGTGGCAAACTTCAGCCCGACTCCGGCCAGCCCATGCTGCCCGGCCAGGAGGATGACGAGCTACCAGGAGAGCCTCCTGCGATCCAGGCAGTCACCAATATCAGCCAGCTTGAGGTGAGTTGCCAAGCTGCTAACCTAGGGCCCAGCCAGCAGGTTCCATCAAGAGGCTTCAACTCATGGCATGGCATGATGTCGTCACCGCAGGAAACCAAGGACCCGCGCACATTGCGTGTCAGCGTGGCCTGCATGTCTCGTGCTGGCCGGGAGCCGGGCTTCAAGAAGACCAATCAAGACAACTGTTTTGCTTTTGAGAAGTACATTACAGAGGACCAGTCACTTTTTGGTGCCATGGACGGGCATGGGCCGCATGGTGAGTGTAAATACGTCACTGCACTGCCATCATGTGGTGACATGCACTGCCATCGTCTGCCCACATAAACTTCCATCACCTGCGCATTTGAGCTGCCAAACGCACATGCTGTAACATGCATGTGACTGCGCAGGGCACCTGGTATCTGGCTACGTCAAGCAGCACTTGCCCATCATACTAGTCAACCACCTGACAAGCGACAAGGATGTTAAGCGTGCACTGACATCCGGATTTGTGGAGGTGGACAAATCCTTGGGGAACAGCCGTATTGATTGCGAATTCAGTGGCAGCACAGCTGTTGTCAGTTACCTAAAGGTGCGAAGAGCACAGCTGGGGTCTTGTCCAGCATGGCAGGCCAGACAGATGGGGCTGAATCAGGCGTGGGACGGGAAGCAGCAGCCCCTGAAACAGCAGGGTGGCCATACTGCTGGCTGTCCTCAAACGGACATTATCTAGCCCATAGCAGCAATCTAGGCAATATTATCATTTGGCTATGGAGCAGGTGGTAGGCCGGGTACAGGTTGCGGACTGGTTGCAGCCAGTGAGCCGAGTCGGTAAAGGTAATTGCCACCTGCATTGACCTGTATCACCCAGCACCCTGTCTGCCTCCAGTGTGCCAGGTTGGGTGCGCATGCCAAGCCAGTGATGTATATGGTGCGACTGCACCATAACATAAGACGATCATGCGTCTAAATGGATGGGTTCCTCCTTGGTTGGCCTCCCACTCCTTCCAGCTCAAGTGGCATGCCCTTGTTTCTGCAGGGAAGGACACTGACCACTGCATGGGTGGGCGATTCCCGGGGTGTGATGGGTCGTGAAACGAGCAAGGGCTGGGAGGCAATTGACCTCACCAACGACCACAAGCCAACCACCCCTGAGGAGAAGCAACGCATCTTGAGAAGCAACGGACGTGTGGAACGGTGAGATATCATCTTGGTGTGTGGCTCACTGTGCAGGGTGGAATCAGACAGGCAGCAACAACATATGGTTATGGTGAAATAGATTAGCAGACGTAAAGCATGCACTCACGAGAGCCAGGTTTGTGTCAGGCTTGAGGGCGTGAAATGCTTGGGTGCAGAAGCACAGTGCTCGAGGGCTCACGGCGGAATGGCTACCACCAAAATGGAAATACAACTTCAACCAACTGTGACGATTTGCCTCGACTGGGGATCAACAGGCTGTGGCTACCATTGGCAGTGGTCCTGAACTGAACAGTTGTGCGGGCATCTGTGTGCCCGCAGACTTGTGGATGAGGTAGGCCAGCCCATGGGCCCCCACCGCGTGTGGCTCCAGTACGCATGGATCCCAGGTCTTGCCATGAGCCGCGCTCTGGGCGACGTCCTGGCGCATCAGTGAGTGCCCAAAAAAAATGTTTGCCAGTTCTGGGACAGTTTCTTGTAACACCACTGGAACCAGTGCGGTGATGGGGAGATTGCGAAGATAGGGTACATGCCAGAGTACAGGGTCCAGGGCTAGTCAGGGAGTGCCTCCTGCTAACCATTGCACGCGCTTGATCGTGTGCAGGGTTGGTGTGATCTCTGAGCCCGACCACAGCAGCTTCGAGCTCACTGAGCAGGACTCGTTCATGATCTTGGCCAGCGACGGCGTGTGGGAGTTCATCAGCAGCAAGGAGGCAGTGGACATTGTGGCGCAGTACGATAGTGTGGAGGAGTCGTGCCGCCAGGTGAGGATAGATCAGTCCACATTCCTGCAGCTAGTGTGCTGGCTCAGTCTTGATGCACGGGGGCAAAGTCTTGGCAAGATGGGCCGCCAGAGGTGGCGACGTGAGAGCTCAGTCTGTTTGTGATCTATGTAAATGGCGTGAGGCAGAGTTCACCAACACAAGGACGAGATGGGGCAACCGAGCAAGGCCAAGGCAGGGTTGCAACGGGCCGAGGCACCTTGGCAGGACACACCAGATAGGCCAACAATGAACATGGTTGACATCGCTTCAGTCCAGACACGGAGACAATTCCATTGCTGCAGTTTCTTGATTAGTTTCTTGATTAGATGCCAATCGGCCCTGCGCCCAAGGTCACTGTACAGTCTCATGGCGCAAAGTTTGGTTCAACTCGTGAGCTGCTGAAGTACTGGCTGGGATTTGCAAGAAGGTATGCAATTATTGCCCTGCTTGCAGTTGGTTGATGAGGCCTACCAGCGGTGGTTGACAGAGGAGGAGGGCGTGGTCGACGATATCACAGCCGTGGTAGTCAAATTCATCCACCCTTGAATGCAGCCGTGGCTAAACAAGAGAATCGACTGGCTGGGCTTTAATCGCCTCATATTGAGGTGATCGTTTGAGTGGATGTACGGTAAGCCAATAAGGCGATTGGTTTTGTAGGTGCACAAAAGGAATTCATCCCAGCAAAGCTCTGCCGCGGCCGCAAAGTGGAGGTTGGCTGCAGCAGTGTGCTTGCACCGCTTGCGAATGGGTGCACAATCACAAGGGACTGGCTTTTACGAGCTTCAACATGCCCATAAGGACGCATGGCCAACCATTCATCTGTGCCCATTTAGTTTTGTCCTCCTCTTATTATGCATAAAAGGGCGAGCACTGAGGGTAGCTTCCTTAGATGATTCTGGCTGCGCGTCCAGGGTTGACGTGTGTTGCTCATGTTAGCATTTGGACAGCCCTGACGCTGGGCTAACTTGCCCAAGAAAGGTTGAACAGCGACTTGCAAGGGTAGTGTGCCCCCGTCAACGGCCCATTTCTTCAGCCTGTACCTTCAGTCTGATGGCATGGTCTAACATGCCTCCGAAACAACGGGCAGGGCAGCGAGGCAACATCCTTGGCTGGCAAACTAAAACCGTGGCTGGCCCAGTTTGGTCTAATCTGTTGGCTGGGCTGCCCCTGGTTGGAGGTAAAATGTGTGGGTGCCGGAAGGTGAAGGGCCGGGATAAACTGGCCTGCAACTGCAGCCGAGTAGGTTGTGGAGAGATGAGAATCTGGTGGGTGGGCGGGCGTTAATCGTTCCCTTGACATGATTGTTTAGTGTGGCTGATTCAGTCTGTGGTGGGGGCAGTGCCAAGTCCATTGCAGGCATGGCATGCCATGACCAAGGCACTTGTCGTTTAGTGTTACATTTTGATGTGATGACGTGGCTACCACAATCCAACGCTGCATTCATGATTCTAGGTTTACACACACCCATCATGCATTTCATGCCATCGTACGTAACTGCATACCAAGCGCCTGCCACGACCTTTTCGAACCACGACTGCCAAGACCTTTTCGAACCACGACTTGTGTTTCAGGGTGATGACTTAGATGCCATGCCGTGTGCTAAAGCCGATGAGGCCAGCGCTGGATTATGTATCATTCTTCCGCTCAGTTGTGCGAGGATTCTGGCCCTGGGTGGCTTTTGTGGAGGTCGGGGTCTGTTGTTACATGCGCTGGTTGAGCAGCCGTGTTCTTGGGCTTGTGGTGATGGGATTTACAGGTTTGTGTTTGGAACTGCGGGTTTGAAGATGCATACCCTATGAAGACACGACAGTTGCATCGTCAGTCTGGATTATCTTATGCCTCAACCCTGCTAGTTGATGGGAACGTCTGCATGGAACTCAAAGCCGGAGTTCAAAATAACGTGTTGGATGGACAGGATGTGTATCTTCAGTGGCTAGTGCCCAGTGTGTGTCTCAGCTGCGCGGCCTGGGTCGTGTTTTGAATGCGTATCTTCAGCACACCACATCAGTGGCTGAGAAGCCACAGCAGCAGCTTGCTATGTTCAAACAGCGATACAACAAAAGCAGCTGCTCTACACTTGCAATACTGCAGTTCAGGGAATGCATCCTCATCACCTTTTTCGGAGCCATCAAACATCACATCTCAGCCAGCAAATTGATGCCTGATCAGACCCTGCGACTCAACTCTCAAAAACAGGCTGATGTTGTTGTCTTTTTTACATCCGTGTCGATGCGCGCAATGCGCATAAGGGATGTGTCCCGCAACTCAGGGACCA
>QAXH01006443.1:0-13949 GCA_004335635.1 Chloromonas sp. AAM2 | reverse complement strand
GTGGTCCCGTCATTTTCTGACATGACCCCACAGATGTGGCGGAAGGAGGCTGAGCCCGCGGTTTTCTTTGCATCCACCTTTGTGCCTAACTAAGTAACATATGTAATTACTTGACCCCTACACCACTAGTCATTGTGAGCTGCTGACTGACTGGTTGACTCGGTTACACTCCAGTCAGCATACCCAGCACCTGGCCGGGCTCAGTACTGATTGACGTGGCTGCAGCGACCTTCAACATGCATTGACAGATGGTCCAGACACATCAACAGCAACCAAATGCACCTGTTTCTACTAATTTTTGCATCAAAAAGATTTACATCAATCTCCGGTTGGCCTGGTTGGGCATACCTGGTTGGCAACGGGCCAACCAATGGCCGATCAGACTAACCTACAGTCCCTAACACTCTACAACATTCCGATGAGAGCAATGGTGTTACAAGGGTATGTCATATGTATGGCTTACTTGTAGGAACCTCACCACATCAGATGAACCACCATCCTTTTATACAGGCAGCACTATCCACATGCTTACTGCTACAGCCCACATGCTCGAAGAAAAGACTACTTCATAACACACTGTTACGCACCATATACACGTCTTGGCTCAGCAACTGAGCCACAAGAACACAGCCACCATAAAGGAAAAGTGTACACGTGTTTGCAGATAGTCATCCAGTCCATACAGTACAACTTACAGGTGGAGTGCAGCACATGCAACTGCAAGGTCGGCAATATATGTCAACACAGAGCTTCAGTTGCCACACTAGCAGAGTGTGCATACCAACATCTAACCAAACCAAAAAAAGATAGGACAGTTTACCAGCAAATCCTTCCAGCGATGCTTGCCCTGGGCTGGTCAATCACACAAATCCAATGCGGATGCAAGCCACGCAAGACTTAAAAGCCCATCCAAGCAGGCCTTTCGTTGCCAAGCAGCCCAATCCATCACGTGATCACACATTGCGAGGTGATTGAGAAGCCTCGAGTGCGCTGCCATGTTTTGCCAATCAATAACCAATGACTGTACGCTCTAGCCCTGCCACCGCTACAGATGGTATTTTAGAGCCCCCTCTTCTTCACTGCAACCCATGGCATGCCACTGGCCCGGCCAATTATCAGCCCCAAACAAAAAGCGAACCATGCACATGTTGGAAGACGTGTTGGCAGACAGTTGCATGGCTATGAAAATGAGAAATCGTCTGATCCAGACACCGTGACCACCCAAAGGCTGTGCCAGCCTTGCCATGGAATGCCACGTGTGATGCTCGAGGCAAAACTAGCAGTCACGCGGCCCTGAGAGCACGCAGGCTGGTGATAGGTCATGTGTGCTACATTCCTTTAATTCCCTGCCTGCTGAAAACCACAGAGTGGTCAGTCACCACCAGGATAGCAGCAACAAGAAGCGGAAAACTAGAACAGGGAAGCAGGAGGCTCCAGAAGCCAGCTATGCAAGGCATCCAAGCGTGCGGTACAAAGCTGCCAACAAGCGCACTTCAACCCTCTTGCTAGGCGCCATCTAAGGCTGAAGCAGAGGCCTCCTTAGTGCAGCCTCAGGGTCCCTTTCCACCTCCTCCTCACCCTGCCCAGCCGCAGCCGGCATACGGGACCCTGCCGGAATCACCATGGGCTGCTGCAGACCCGTGCGAACCCATGGACCGTTGTCCGCACGGTCTGCCTGCACTGCCAGGCGCCGGGACCAGGAGGCAATCAGAGTGGTGAGCACGATAGCACCGACAAGGGAGCCGGCCCCCGCAATGCAGAGTGTGCGGGTCAGTGCGCTGGGCTGCACACCGGGCCGGGGATGGGGCGCACTGGCATCCACTGCATTTGTGGCGGTGGTTAATGCGGCCGAGGTGGTTTGGGTGGCTGCATCTTGGGTTGGGGCAGGGTCAATCAACTCCTTGTTCTGATGCTTGCGAATGCCATCATCGTCATCGTCCTCATCATCATCATCGTCGTCATGGTCATGGTCATGATCGTGGTCATGGTCATGGTCGCGATCGTCGGCATCCGCATGCTTCAGGTCATCATCATCATCCTCATCCTCATCGTCGTCATCATCATCGTCGTCCTGATCGTGATCATGATCATGGTCTTCATCATCATCGTCGTCATCATCATCATCGTCCTGATCGTGATCATGATCATGGTCTTCATCGTCATCATCATCATCATCGTCGTCATCATCATCACCGTCGTCATCATCATCATCATCATCATCATCATCGTCATGCTTGCTGTGGCCCTCATGCCCCTCAACCTCCACTGCATCCAGCCCTGGCAAATCAGCAATGAGCTTTGCTGGCTGCAGAACGGCTGCGGCCTGTCCAACAACGCCGTCTGTCTTTGCCACCTCAAATTGCCATGCCGCTTCTTGCTCGCTGGTAGCCTCCTGCTGCTCAATGGTAGAGGCCGTGGAGTGCTTGCTCTCGTGCTTGTTCTTGTCGTGCTTGCGGCCCTTGTTCTTGTCATGATGGTGCTTATCGCTTGGGTCAGGTCCCCAGTCACCGCCGTGGTGGGAGCCTGGACAGAGCCGACGCAAATCAACACACGGATTAGAGCAACCATGCCGCGCCAAGCATACATGCATGCAACGCACTTGCGGGCGGGTCAGCGACGCATGCATTCTGTGAGCACCAGGCCGATAATTGGGAGAGAACGAAGCAGGGCAGCAAACACGTGAACATGTGTACAGGGCACAGCAGGGGGGGAGGCAAGGGGGCAACACTCAAATGCAATGCACGACATCCGCACACAAGTTCTCTCCCATCTCAATGCTTGTGCAGGCTCAGTGAAAACAAGAGTTCCAAAAGCAGACAACCAGACAGCAGCGGGTTGCAACATAGACCATGAGAAAGATGGCGGCCCTTGTGGCTGTGCATGCCATCGACATCGATATGCAAACAGGCAATACTCGAGACATCTGCATTCCCGGAGCAAAGCAAGTCGATTTGGCATTAGACGCTCATGTTTACAGGTAGACGAGCGTGTTAATCAGTTGACATACAACGCTCATGCTTTCAGGCAAGCAAACAAGAAGGCGAGCGTGTGCTCTTTTGATCAAGACATCTGTCCTGCTTCCCATGCCCCCACTGACCGGGGATGGGTGCGATGATCACACTGCCGCACTGGGCCTTGTCCTTAGGGCCGGCAGTGCAGTCCATGGCCTTGAGGTCCTTGTCAATGCACATCCACACCTGCACACGCACCAAGTCATCAATCCTTTCACGTAATGATCACAGCATCAATTGCTTGGGCTTTTTCGCGTGAAGACCACAGCAGCCAGCAATCCCAAGCATCAACGTAAACAGGGACACATGCCAGAACACACACACATAGAACATAGAACACTGCGGCAAGGCATAGGTCAGATGACATGCGCCACACAATCACAGCCCAAAACACAGGCAAGCCGCACGAACACGTTATCGCATGATACATGTGCCCCTGCTGTGAAGGTCTCGCCAGCACACAGATGTACATCTCACAGCCACCTGGTGTGATGCAAAAACACATACCCACCTCAGGTACTGAACAGCCTTGGGCCCAAAGGCAACTGTAACACGACTCGCTCTGGAGGTTTCATCCTTTAGCAAGCAAAAGCGTTCTCGATGCTCATGCTCACACAGGCACACACATGCAGGGACATCTCACAGGCGCCTGATGTGACCCCAAAAGCCACCTCTCCTTCACCCACCTCTGACAGGTGTCCGTCCTGTGAGCAGTGCAGCAGCACGTCCACCCCGTACAGGTTCCTCACGGCCTGGAGCACGTCCTCCTTGGGGTACTCGCGGCTGGGGGAGGGCGTGATGCGGGCGGCCTGGAAGGCAGCACCAAGGTTGTACCTGCAGGCACAGAGGTGGGGATCAGTCAGGCAAGGGCCGAAACTACATGAATGGATGCAGCAGTGGCCAATCGTGATGATTGCAGTGGCGAGCTGCATTACATGTGACAGCAACAGCCAGCCAGGCCTGTTGACGTAATGTCTGTCCGCACGTTGGATAGGGGCAGGGGGGTTGGCAAACAATAATTCGCCTGAGGTGATGTGGATGCTGGAGTAGACATTCAAATCACTGGCGAGATGGATTTGATCAAGAATACATGTCTGATCGCTGTGATGTGTTGGTGAAGTAATCAACAATGTTGCTTGGTACTTGACGAATTTGAGATGGGATCATTGAGCATCACGCAGTACCCCTAGAAATGACTGTTACTGTGTTCCTTACTTCTTGTTGAGCTTGAGGACGGTCTTGAAGTACTTATGCTCTGTTGGTAGCGCAGACAGAGCGCAGGTGCCATGCTTGTTCCACTCGTGGGCCCAGAACCCCTCGCTATCCTGGCTGTCCATGTAGGAGGGCCATAGCTCATTCAGGTCAGGCACAAGGTCATCAATCTCTTCAACTGCAGGCATAGACATAGTGACTGGTTTGGCACCCAGAGAGTTGTAATCTGTAACATGGGTTGTCTATTATCGGCTAAATGCACCTGCAGTTGTAGCGATTTGGCCAGTGCTCAAGCACTGCATGCTCTAATGGTGGACCATGATGGGGTTTGCGAATGCAGGTCGCCACGTACCATCAAATGGCATGGTCTTGTCGCAGAACTGGGGCCAGGTGCCATCTGCATAGTTGGGCCAGAGGCCATGGATGGTGAAGCGCTCCCTGCGTACGCATACAAAAGGGTTTAGTCGGTCATGGCGCTAGACCACCAGAGAGGAAGGCAGCCCACTCCGACGTGTAGGTTTTTGATATGTGTTCCAATGGGAGTGTTCGTCGTGCCACGACTCGTGACCGACACAACTCACCAGTCACGTTCTGTCAGGAGTGGGCATTCGTGCTGCGAGCAGAAGGTGCCGGGCCACTGCCTGCGGCGTCAGTCAGAGGTGATTTATTCAGACAAACCAGGCGTGTGCGGAATAAGCGTGGTTCCAAAGAATCTTGCGGGCACCACGGCTTGCCTGACAAAGTAAAAGAAGTCGAAGTCTCCTTTATCCTCCTTCAGCTTCCGCGCTGCAGTGCTTCCAGCAAGAAGTGCCGTCAGGCACACGAGGATGAGGCGAGAGAACCCCATCCTCTCACAGCGCAACCTCGTCTTCGGTGAGTTAGCCTGCCACCAAAGCATAGATGTAAGATATGCGCGCCCTTCCAGTAGACAACACCGCACACATCGATATGCAAGTCGTGCACCTGGACCAAACTTTAGGGTTTCGTCGTTAGAAACGGAGCAGCATTTTTCACTGACCAGGAATGAGGAGCAACAGATCCTCCGTATCTTGAATGGATCCTTGCTGATACTGAGGCATCGCTAATGTTTTCCAGCATGCCTCGACTTTTGATTGGCCATGGGCATACTGACTCTCGCGTGCCTTCAGGGTTAGGGCCTGCCTTCTGTGCCCATTGTCGGACAGGCCTGCAATTAGCCAACCCAGGGAGTGTACTGTTGAGAGTGTTCACACAAACTTACGGTGGCTACTGATTGGATGGTACGAGCCATTTTCTTTGCCTTTGACACGGTGGCTAATACTTGATTGCATCGTCTGCAGGCTCCATCCCTTGCCATCAGAGCCTGATTGAAAACCTGTTTCATATGAGTGCTGAGCTGAGACTCACGCACATTGCAAATTCCACCAAGAGTGGGCAACCGCAGCAGATGCTTGTACTCATACTGCTGACTCGTCTGGAACAGGCCCCATGATCTTGGCTAGCGTGTCCCAGCTGTACACCCTCCTCCCTTCCTGCTGGCCCGCTGCATTCTCTTATTGCGAGATACATAGGACACAGAGTTGTGCAGTCCAAGCTTGCGATATATTGCATAGAAAGGCGAGTCTCGAAGGAGGAGGGCCTCTGTGGGTTTCTGAATTGTCGGTTCCTGCTTCCTGTCTTTGCACTTGCACAAAGACCATACCCATCTCCACACATGACAAGATTGTTACACAGCCCTGCCTTGTTGCTGTGGCAGAACACCAGTGTCTGTAGCCAAGTGTCTGCAGCCAAGCACCAGCCACACCCGACCAGCCTTTGTCATCTACACACGAACACTTGTAAGATGTAACCTTCAGTCATGTTGGTCTCTTGCGTCTCGGGAAAATGTCAGTTTACTGCCTGTCCTGCTGTGTACATACACATGTGCAAATGCTTATCAAGGCCCAGTGTATCTCGTAAACAACTGCACTGGAACCAGTACCAACGTGTCCGAGAGTTCTTGAGGCCAAAGAAGACGTCATTCGAGCCGTGTGGCACTGCTAAATAGCCAAGAGGAGGGTCAGTTCGAAAGTCAGCGTCAGCGGCAGCGGCAGCAGCAAGCACTTGTTCAAAGGCACTGCAGCCTGCTGATTACGTGGCGCAGACACGTTGTCCATCGACAACAAGGACTAGAACATGCGCTTATGCGGGCCAGGGCCTGCTTGACCAGGCTGCTCACGAGCTTAGATATGCCTCCAAACGTTCATCTGTCACAGACAGTCCTAGACGGTCAATCCCAGCTGCTTACTCCATGCCGAAGACCTGCTTGAAGATGTCCCGAACCTTGTCTCCGCTGTCAATGTCTGCCATGGGGTCCTTGCGCAGGCGGTGGCGCAGGCACAGCGGGATGATGCGGTAGATGTCCTCAGGGGTGACCTCCGTCCGCCCCTCAAAGGCAGCCAGGGCTTTGGCAGCACGGTTGGTCACAATGTCACCACGGATGCCATCGACATTGAGCTCAGAGCAGATCTGGCTGATCTTGACACGGTAGTCGTACGACACCTCGCACTGCATGACAGACGACATGCGGCACGATACAACTTGATGCCATACACGCACAGCACGGCTGGATAGCGCACATCCGTGTAATTCAGGGCCATCTTGAGTGAGAAGCTGTGACATTGTCTCTATTGTGAAGCTGCCAATACTTCATACTTTAATATAGTGTTGTCCTTGTCCCAATCGCTAGCAAAGCAGGAGGCTGGTACTGCTTTCTTTCACCCTCCAGACAATACCCATCACGCTTGCTTACCTGCTTCAAGCGCTTGCGTGCATCCACAATCTTTTCTGTCAAGGCTGACTGTCTAGCTTGGCACTGATCACGGAACGCAGCTGGGTTCTCATCAAATGTGCTGCGCTCGCTCACAATCTGAACACGAAGAGCTGGCTCGCGGACGGTGCCAATCTGTGCAGACAGCAACGATCAAAAGCAAACAGTCAGCAGACCACCATGCCTGTTCCATTGCCTCCATATCGCTCATGCCTGTCAAATCTGAAGCAACGTACATGCTTGCCATGCCCGTCCCTGCTTCCTGCTTGCACGCGACCAACAGACCAGCTCCTCTACCTGTGCGTGCATGCCGAAGCGATCCAGCAGCTGTGGGCGCAGCTCGCCCTCCTCCGGGTTGCCGCTGCCCACAAGGATGAAGCGGGCAGGGTGGCTGATGCTGATACCCTCGCGCTCAACAGTGTTCCAGCCGGAGGCGGCAGAGTCCAGCAGCACATCCACCAAGTGATCATCCAGCAGGTTTACCTGGATAACAGTGAGAAGAAAACAGATTCACAAACAAACAGCACTGTCCACTGTCACAACTGCAAAACGCTCAGCTGGACCGATTGGTTGTAACGTTTGGCGGAGCGAGGGAGGGCAGCACTTGCGCAGGTATGTCGAGGACAGTTTGGTGTGGCATGACAAATAGCTCGCTGAAAATGTTGTTATTAGGATGAAACCGGCATTACATTGGCATATGACCGTCGGAGGTGTCGCCCCATGTAAACTAGCACTCTTGCAATCCCCAGTCCCTTGACAAACCCATGTCTGCTGATCTCGGTTTTCAAATGCATGCATGCATGCATGCATGCATGCATGCACAGCCTGGGAGCAGCATACGGCTCGCCTGGACACGTGCCAGGCTAAATGAAACCCGGTCTCGTAAACTGAACCATAACAGCTCCTGTTGGCTACTGTATGGTATGCAACGCACCTCATCGACGTACAGGATGCCACGGTTGGCCTTGGCCAGAAGACCGGGCTCAAAGGCCTTCTTGCCTGCACACATGCAAACAAGCTGGACATTAAAAGCATGGATGCAGCATGGCTGAGCCATTCATGCCATCATGCAGTGACATGCACATGTGTTTGGCAAGGTCTGAAGGCCAGCTCACCCTCTGAAAGCGCCTTCTCAATATCAATGGTCCCGCACACCCTGTCCTCTGTTGCGCCAAGAGGCAGATCCACCATGGGAATCTTCATGCTGGACACAGGCAGCTGCTCGCCAGCCATGGCACGCTGGCGGATTTCCTCGCTCATCAGCTCAGGGTCTCTGGGGTCAGAGTTGAAGGCATCCTTGTCAACCACCTGCAATGCATGAGACGCTCATGTTTTTTGGATGGGTGGCCAGGCCAGGGAGCAGAACATGCAGATGAGTAACACTAACTGTGCCTTCCAAGCACTCCATCACCAGATTACGCGTACACGGCACTGCATACTGTGACTAACCCCATGCCAGATGCAAGTTGAGAATACAAGCCCAACCCAGCTCAGGCATGGGGCTCAAGGGCGAATGCAAGCATCCTGCCAGACATGCAGGCAAATTTGCGTAATGAAGAGCATGCCACTCGTGTGCAAAGGCTGACTCACTGGAATCTCGGGAAGCAAGTCAGCCAAGGCACGAATGGTGGTAGATTTGCCAGTGCCGCGATCGCCCATGATCATTACGCCACCAATCTTGGGGTCGATGACGTTAAGGATGAGGGCCAGCTTCATCTCCTCCTGGCCCACGATGGCGGTGAAGGGGAAGATGGGCCGCGCTGTGCCAACTGTGCAGGCATTGGCATTGATGGATCGTTGTTTGGCTGTCGTGGCGGATCCATAACTGTTCCACTCGACTAGTGCCCCGACCCCCTGCCCACGTACCATCGACCTTCGCCTTGTTCTCAGGTGGCGCCATTGTCGCAGCAGCGGCAAGCACTGCAGGCAGAAGAAAGCACAAGGGCTGAAAACGGCTCTGTCCATGCCTCAAGGCGTGCAGCCCCAAAATCTTGCGGCAGCGGCTGGCCCAGATGCTACACTAGGCAGCACGCCAGCAACTTTAGCAGCAGCATGCTCCCAAGCCAGGCTCACCCTGGATTGCTGCGCGCTGTGCCTTGCTCACAGCCTGCGATCAGATGCAGAAAAGGCGGATCCTCAGAGATAATCCAGCTGACAATTTTGGCTCATATCGTCTTGTGCAGCTGCTTGCGTACCTTGAAGGGCACCACACGCATCTGGGGCATGGTCACAGAAGGCAGCGCTGGCACACCAGAGCGCTTGCCTTGGCGGGCAGCGCTGCGAGTGCTAGCAGGCACATTCATGTTGAGCGCCATTTCTCTCAATTTTGCTCGTCGCTAGACGTTGGGGCACAATGTTTGGCCAAGTCTCTCTGGCCCTTGAAAAGAGTGTCCGTGAAGGCGCTTTAAATGAGGTGGATCCGGTACCCTCCTCTTCTGTTGTCGCTAGTAAAGGCGCGCACAGCTCTTCGTGCTGCGTGTCATTAGCACAGGCTTCACTACCACGGTGTACAGCCTGCCAAGAAAATGCAAACTGCCCTAAGCCGTTGCTCTGCCACCGGCTGTGCCAGTGCGCCACGCTCGCACAGACGCGTGAGCGCAAAGGCGGGCCGTGACGCTATGTGCAAAGACATGGTGTCTGTCCGCAAGGAATTGCAGTCCGAGGGCAAGGTGCGCAAATCTCCTGCCAAGGGAGGTCGCCACTGCATGCCACAACGACACTCATGCAAATGAAACCTGCCTTGCATGCAGGTTTACACTGTTACATTCCTTGGCTCTGGGGGTGAAAAACGAGTGATAGACTGCCCAGATACCGAATACATTCTAGACGCAGCTGGTCAGTGCTGATCAGCGTGGGGCACCAGCTTAGCAATCATCCGCAATGCATGGACCTTCTTCGACTGACACCTGCATGACGTAACCTTGATTGGTCAGGCATCCGACCAGCACCTGACTGCCATCCTTGCCCCCAGCTGTGCTCATATGCGGCTATCAACGCTATCAACGTGCCACCTCACCTATGCCAAGATACACATGCCAGTGCCTCTCAAGCTGACATTCATATGCCAACGTGCACGTACATACATACTACATACATTGCCCATACATTCCTCAAGCTGAATGTTACGTGGCCCCACACCCATCATTGCCCATCATGCCAACATGCCCGTTTCACGAGTACTGCACACGCTTGAGCCTCTTTGACCAAGCACAAGTCAGAGCAAATGGCAATGCCAAACCCACATGTGCATGACTTCACCATCACGCCTGCAGCATCAGCTCCATCTGACACAACAAAATGCCTTTACACAAACAACAAGCCCACACCATCACCCGCCTGCACCCGCCATGTCCATGCAAACGTGCTCATGCAGAGAGGCAAGGCATTGACCTTCCCGCCACATGCCGAGGTGGTATCTGTGGCGCTTGTGTGGCTCGCACAGCTAAGGGTACTGTGGACATGAGCGACATTCCAGATCTCAGCTTCACATTGGATGAGGTGCGTCTTATGTATACATACAATGCGGCTGTGCATCTGTTTTGCACTGCATTTCAAGCTGCGAATGCCAAGTGAGCCCAGCAAATACGTTTGTGTTTCCAAGTGGAAGCAGAGTATGGACTATGTATGATTGCAGGACCGGCTGTGAGGTCTTGTTTGGTAAAACAAATGCAATGACAAAGCTTTGAAGCAGCAGCACACTTGTCGGACGATACAGATGTGAAAATACACCCACTCACATGCATGTAGGCCTCGTTGTTGGACATGCATGATGCCAAATCAGCCCAATCAATGCGTTTGTTTTTTCGTTTATGCTTTCAGGGAGAAGTAGCCAAGGGGATGACGTTGTTGTGTATGGCTCGTGCCACGTCAGACGTTGATGTGGAGACTCAGTGTGACTGGGGCTACTCGCTCGGTGTGGGCGAGTGGCAGGGCGCCAGTGGGCGCTTCAGTGCCACCCCAGACCCCCTCATGGGCGACAAGTGGAGCGAGAACAAGGCTGTGGCAGCCAAGTAGACGTGTAGATTAACACTGACCCGCAGACAGTCCATTTGTCCCTGGGGCTGCACTCGGTTCTGCTCAGTTGCAGCTGTAGCATCTCTCGACTAAGGAAGCAGACAATCGACGAGGGAAAGTGTGGGACCAACCAGCCCAAGTGGCTGCTGGTTGCTCAACTTCTAATGACAACCCAAGACGCGGGACTCAGGATATCTGAACATGTATCCCATGCAATGGGCACCTGTTCATGACGCAGCTCAGATGGATGGCAGTGGCAGCACAGGCTTACATGCCTTGACACTTCAGGCAAGACGCATGGCAACGCACGGCTTCCTGTTCGAGCGTACGTTCACGTCAACATTAAATTTGGCTTCAACAGTGGCGGCACCCCAGTCTGCAGGTGCAATTATCAGTACGCAGTAGTAGGCTCTCCCTTTGGGACTTCCTTGAATCTGCAGTTTCCTGACAATGCTATTCAGGACGGCGGCTGGACTCATCCTCGACATTGTATTACCGTGGCTTTCTGCATAAAGCATCATGCGATCGGCAGCATAAGCATTTGAGTCGGATTACCTGTTATCTGACGATTAGACTGAGATTTGCTGCGATGTGATGCAGTCTTATTTTGCCTCATGTGGCTTCTTGCCTCATTAATGCCAACTGATCATTAGACTGAGATTGGCCGCAATGTGGTGGGTTGTTTTTCCGCTTCTCTTGACCATCTTGACCACCTAGAGTAACTGCGCCTTCAGCGCAATACTTGTGCACGGGCTGATTGCAGTCCCAACGCTGGACGCCAGACGGTGTGCGAGAATGGGACCTGACTCTGACAGAATGTAAGATTATTATCTGGCAATGCCAAGAACAGCACTCGTACACTTTCACAATCAATGTGTTGGCTCCTTCAAGAATAAGAAAATGAACGGCACTTGCACGTTTTGAAATCGCTCTGCTCACCTCCCTTCAAATCAACAATGGCAGGTAGGGCGACACAGTGCACCCTCGGGCGCTTGCCCAACATGAACTGCTCCACATATTGGCGAGCCGTGGCAGAAACAATCCTTGATGTCAGCAGCAGCAAACGTGCAAGCACCTTGTGGCAGGCAGCAGATCAGGTGAGCGAAACCAGCAGACGGCTGGTTCTGCACAGTACTGCAGTGCGATCAATGAATTCATACCTCGTGCATTACTGAGAGTGCAAGCCCAAATAACCAACTATGCTACCCTGTGAAGAACAATGATGTCCAGGCTTCTCTGCCCCGATCTGCCAACCTACTGAGCCAAACAAAAGATTCTGTTGTGTGTCAGTTTCTGCCGTACTACATGTACTCGCCCGTATTTCCATATTGCTTCACAAACACGTGCTGATGTCCTGCATCAGTCATAGCAGCACACACCCGTTTCCGCCACCCCTCCTGCCACATGTTCCACATAACCGCCAACACCACCACCACCACTGTCACCGTGCGGCACAGGCAATGAGGCCGTCACACAAGACCAAAGCACAGGTCAGTGCCGTGGTCCCGTCTTGGGGAGTGCAGAAAGCTTCATTCAACGGCTTGGTATGCCAGAGGGCAAATAGAGACATCACAGTGCCTTGAGGCTGAGGGCGCATGCTCAAAGCCAATGCTCCGCCCTGTGCTGTTACTCTTCTATCAATGACACATGCCGATGTCCTGCCTCAATCATGGCGTGTCGCACCCGTTCCCGCCATCCCTGCTGCCACACACTGTCTTCAACCCTCATCACCACTAGATGCACTGGACGGCATGCATGCACACACATCTCTGTCAGCTGAGCCTCAGTCATGCTCCATGACTCAACAGTCACTGTCTGCACAGTGGCAGGCAGGCTGGGCAGCACCAATGCACAACAGCCACCCTCATGGGGCCATGTGCTGTATGTGAAACTGACGGTTTCCATGTGCAGACTGGCTTGGTGCAGCCGCAGTGTAGCCAGCAGCTCTGATGTCACCGGCATGGCATACCTGATGTTCAAGACCCTAGCTGGGCAGTTGGCTAGAAGGGGCAAAACAGGTGCCAAACAGCTGTTGTGCAAGTTCAGTACTACGCGGTTCATAAAACCCCAGCACAGCCCACCGCATGTATTGATAGCTTTCACTGCATTGAACGTAGCATTGAGGTCGACGCACGGAGTGATGACCACGTGGTCAGTGTTCCCCAGCCATCACATATTAATCTCAATGAAACATTAGATTGACAGTAGACAGCAGAGCCCTATGCCAGTGAGTGTTCATACCAAAACGGCGTGTTTGTGGAAGCAAGCTACTGAATGTTATGGTTGGTGTGCATGCTGCGCAGGTGGTACGATGCCTCAACTTGAACGTCATCTTTGCTAAAGAAGCCAAGAACGCAACTGGCAACCCAGCAGAGTACGCCTTCCAGTCTCAGTTCTACCGGCTGCTGTATAGTGCACTGCGGAGCTGCAACCCAAGGATGGGGATGCAGGTGCTGTTGTGGCGACTTCAACAAACCTCGTTTTTGTTGTCTACCTGCCTAGGCTAGCTGGCTTGCTTTGCCACACTGCATACTATCCCAGCTCAACATAGCACGGACATGAGCAGTTGACTTTTGCAGTGGTGCATCATACAGTTGGCCTAGCAGAGCACATTGCTACCATGTACTTTTACCAGCTCGGTGGCCTTGCTGCTTGTATGGCAGTTGTGATGCTGGTGGCATGAGCGGTGTTGCCTGCTGCAGGCTCATAGCTGAAGCTGCAAGCTGGATGATGCAAGCAACACCCGGCGTCGCTTGGACCTGCTGGCCCTGGCTTCGGAGGATACACTGGTAGCACTGGTTTGGGAGCTCGTGGCATTTGGCACCGTCAAACAGATAGAGGAGCATGTGGAGCGGGCTGCCCTGTACCGTGACATGCACAATGCAGCGATTGTTTATGTTGTCAACTTTGCACCACGGGATGCT
>QAXH01006441.1:86197-100692 GCA_004335635.1 Chloromonas sp. AAM2 | reverse complement strand
CCACCCTGTCCGCCCCGCTCCACCCACCACCCTGTCCGCCCCGCTCCACCCACCACCCTGTCCACCCCGCTCCACCCACCACCCTCTGCCTTCTCCCACCCACCCACCAATGCTGCCCCTGTAGCGTTTGCCTGGAACATCATGTAGTCCAGTGCAGCCTGCGCCAGGGGGATGAGCTGCGTGAAGTGGTGCGGGGTGAGCTCGTCGCGGTCCTCAGCGGTGATGTTGCCGAACACAAGGCTGGGGAGAACCTGCAAACAAGGATGAAGTTGAAACAAGCATGGGTGCACGTTGACTTCAGTAAACTGGGACTTCGGATTAAAAAAACACAGATGGAATAGATTGGATGGAGCACCCAAAGCAACGCAGGCGGAAGGAGCGAGGCTGCATGAATCGCCAGGCACGAGATGCCCACATGGCCAGCCGCTGCACGCTGCGGTCGTGCAGACCGGCAATACACACAAGCATTTGCCTGGAGGGGCTGTGATGGTGCCGTTGGGCGTCTGTCTGCTGCGTTGGGGACCCCAGTCACTAGATATCAGACCTTCCATACTCTGGATATCAGACATTCCTGGTTCCCTTGTCTTACCCTTTCCAGCTGCTGTGTGTCCGTGTTGGCTATCAGCGCATCCAGGTCCACACTGCACAGCTGCTGCCAGTTGAGCTCGGTGCGCTGCTTGCGGAAGTGAAAGTAACGCGCACGCTGGTCCTCGTCCTGGACACGGAGAACACACACAGAACAGCGGTAGTGGTGTAGTGGTGTTGCCAACGTCCAGCGCGCACTCATGTAACTTCGGTGTTCAGTGACTTAGCTCTGACAGGTCGCTGTCAATCCTGACGCCTTTCAAACCCACTGAAGCATGTGTGTGGCTTGCACACCAACTGACAACTCTGCCGCTGCTGTTGCTCCTGCTGGTAACTCCATGCCTACCTCCAGCCTGTTGAGTGCATCGTTGTACTGCCTATCTGCCTGCCCCATGCGGCCCAGGGCCAGGTCCACCTGGTCCAGCTCATGCAGCTGAATGTCGCCGCTGGACAGGCAACTGTTAACGAATACAGCCCCAGTGTCAAGGAACTGCTCCGCAATGGCCTTCCACCTGCCAGGTAAATGTCAGGACAGGCAGGCGACAAGGGTTGGTTCAACTGGTGCGCCACTAATGAGCACGAAACAGTAAAGGCCATACCAGGCATAAGCGCTCACCATCTGCTTGCTCATCTTTAATCCCCGCTGCTCTGTTCCAGTTTTGAATCGTTTGCATGGTAGATGTTTTGCACCATGCCTAGGCTCGTACGCACAGTTCGAGCAGGTTGGCCTTTCCATCCCCCTCTCACCTCCCCGCGGCCGCCACCGCCGCCCCATACGCCTCCAGCAGGCTCGTGTGCGCGTTGCGCAGGTGCCACACATACTCTATGGCCAGCTGCAGCAGCCGGAACAGCTGAATGCAGTTCTTGCTCGACAGGGCCTTCTCATGCTCTAGATTGCCCTGCTGGAGGGTAGGCAGGCAGTCCTCTATGGCACGCACATCTGTAAGCTTGACCTGCAAAGCAATGAGACATGCAGGGCATGAACAAAGGTTGTCCAAGGGATGTGCTTGAGGTCACGATGGGGCACAGTAGCAGAGCAACAATACGCGTGCACTGCGCTGGCTGCCTTGGTGTATGTGCAGCGCATGCCCCTTGCCGTGCGGTGCATGACTGTCTGTGTACTTCGTACTCTGATACAGCAGCAGGCACAGGGCAATGGCCGTGCTAGTCTGTGCGATGCGCATGATTCACACTGACATCATATACAATGTATGTGCTGAGCGCACACCTCAGCACATGCAAGGCACACAAGCTCACCACTGCATCTGGGTCAATGCCATGCAGCAATCGCCACTCAAGCGCCCCGCCACGGTAGCTGAAGGCAAAACCAGACAGGCTCACGCCAGTGGGAGCTGCTGAAGGCCAGTCTGAGGGCCCTGCCTGCTGCATGACGTTACAAGCTTTGCTCACATGCACTGAGCACTTGGGCTACGTGACACATGGTGGTGAACGGTGTGCCAACTGGTATAAGATGGAAGCCATGCCGTGCATGGTTGTCTAGCCACCAACAGCATCATGGTGGTTGCTAAAGCTTAGCTCATGCGCGCCCATGTTTGCGGGCTGTCGTCTTCAAACAAAAACCGAGCCACACGGGGGCAGTACCTTCGGCTTCCGACACTGCGGATACAAAGGCGCCGATCACAGCACAGTTCAAAATCATGTTTGTTTAGGCTAGGGTGCTGCGCGCAGGTGCTGAGGCGTCCCAAACCCTTCCGAAGACCTACACCCGTGGCCTCTTCGCAGGGCGCCGTCTTCCTGTTCGGCGGCCGCCAGCCACGATTACTCACGGTAAGCACGCACCGTCTCTTGCAACATTACACTCGCACACCCTCTGGGCAACTGTTGCTATCAGTAGCACGGCGGACCCGCCGCTTCATCCACGCCGTTGCATACTTTCACCCAAGCATAACGTGCATCGTCGTGGCATGGGCAAAGGGATGATGATATGCTATGTCGCCCCAGTCTTATTGGCCCTTAGCCGGGTCACTAATATGAGGATTGTCTCGAGCTGTTGCTCTCTGACCTTCCCTGCCCTGAACGGCCGCTGCTATTTGCACCAATATCATCACTGCATATGGCATGCATCCACCCCTTCAACTCATCAGCATGCCTCACAGGGCTTGTGCGCAACTGCGATTGCAATCATGCCATCGTGATGAGACAATAACTCAGCTCACTCCGAGCACTCCGTCAATGAGGATGCATGTTTTCCAACGCTTTGTCTGAATGGCGATGCGCGATTTCAGCAACCACAGCACTGTGCCGCCGCCAACCATGCATCGCCCACCATGTCGGCACCGCCGCCACGGCGACCCAGCCGCCACATCATTTCATCAATGCATATCATCAGCCGCCGTGCACTTCTTTATGGCCATGTTTGTCTCTCGGGAGTGAGGACACTTTCCCCGGATGATCGAAGCTGATTCGAACCCTAACTTTTGAGGTACTCAACAGACCTCTCAAGCCAGTATAACTGACCCTTGAAGACTTCCTGGCTTGTCTTTTTTGCATGACAAGCATTTGCATCCACATCTGGCTATGGGAGGTGATGATTTTCTAAATTTGGTCCGTGTTGCTGATTTACCATGACGAGCGACCTAGACTCCTTGTCTGATCCCTGCCAGTTTACTGTGCCCATCTGCACTCATGTTTGACCTGCCCTGTTGCACACGATAGCATTTGTGCATCTCACCTGCTGGCACGGTGATGAAAAACCGGTTTGGACTAGAGTCTCCTAGGGCTTAGCCCGTTGACGATACACCCCTTGGCTGTCTGAGTGCTGACTTCATTCATCAGCATACAAGCATGCATGCATTGCCTGCCGGGGCTGCTCATGCCATCTCGGTAAGGCTTCTATAAAGTTGGTCTCAGGGCTCTCCCTCCCATGCTCTGCGGCCCGTTCCCTGAAGCCAAATGAATGTGGTGGTGGGTACGATCAATGCCTGCCATCATTCAACGCTCGGGGCTCGCTATCCTGACCTCACTTTTCGGGTTGAGGACCCGGGACGATTGCTCCTGGACACTTACATACAATCGGCATATCACAGGCATATCACGGCGGGTCCGCACATTTGCACGGCATAACATTACCCAGTTGCATTAATGTGTTGGTCTCATCAAAATGTGCTGTCAGTACGGTCGAGCTCTGGGTTCTGGTTCCCAGCAGCTCAACATTGCGGCAGCCAAACCAGATAGACCAGCATGCCTCTGATTCGCATCTTGCCTGCCTTGTGCACGCTGCGTGAGGCCTGCTGGGACAAACGCATGCGTGCCCTGGCCTGCATTTGTGCTCTGGCCTGCCAATTGTGTTGATGACCTGTGAAGGCGATGAAGAATCCTTGAGGCTGTTTCTGATTTCATGATTAAAACCTCATCATTAAACGACTTCTCCTTCCACAGAGCCTTCTCGGTCTTGCATAGATCACACTCCTGACCATACTGTGTGCTTTGCGTTATGATGCAGGTGGAAGCAAGGCTTTCTACAAGAATACTACGACGGCGCTGGCTGGAGGAGGACCGCTGGCTGGACGTTTGAATCAGATATTATGCTGGCCGCTTTTGGTTGACACTTCACTGTTGACCATTGCTTGCAATCTGTGTCTGTACTTGCTCTACTCTCCCCACTGTTGCCATTTAGTTGGGTTAGTTGATGTCGCATTGTAAGAACCAAAACATGGCAAGGTGACTCCTGTTACATTCAGTATTCCCTTGGCATAAGCTTGCGACAGAGGCAAGGACAGCCAGGCAATGTGTCGGGCAATGCAGCTACAACAAACCTGCAGCCCAGACACTATTCACAAGCAAGTTTCTGCCAACAAGCCTGGTAAGGGGATTGCGTACACGCGACAAATTTGGATTGTGACTTGGGTTTCCAATCAGGCGTAGGAATATTTGGGTTTTAATTTGGGTAGGGCCCACACCAAAAACATGTCCGTTTGACTTGAACTTGGACCACGTGCCTAAGATGGACCAAGAAGGTGGCCCACACTCTCACAGTTGCTGTATACGGCCTATTACACACAGAGTTACGCGCACTCCACCACTACCGCTGCCCAGGCTTTTGCTAAGGCTACCGACAGAAGAGATAGGTCTGTTGGCGACCCAGCGTGGCAGTTCATCACATGAGCACAAGAAGTGCCCATGCGTGCTTGGAATCTGCAACCACTTTGCCAGCTGCTCACACAGGTTCCATGTACATGCATCCCCAGAGCAGTTTAACAGCCCAACAAAAAAAAAGTTTTGCCAGTTCTGGGACAATTCTTGTGTGGCTCTCAGGTCTGTGGTGTTACTGGTTGATGGCGTGTTGTGACCCAGTCATGACTAGTGTTTTGTAAGACAGGGAAGGGTGGTGAAGTGGAACCTGTTGGAAGACGATAGTGGTAACGGGTTAGCTCTTGAACACAAGAGACACACGTTGCTGTGTAAACCAAACACAGTGCTTACATGGTGGGTCAACTCAACGAAACTCAAACCAGCCGACGTCCTGCCAACACAGCAACACCTAACACAGCACCTAACACTAGGCTTTTTTTTGCTGATTTATGTTTTGCTGATTTACGCAGATTACCATCCAAAATTTGCCTGTCCAAATCAGGGTGCGACTCTACAGGGCAAATTTGGGTCCAAATTCGGGCCTCATCTGCCACCTTTGAACCCAAATCCCAGATCCAAATCGTTTGCCCAAATGTACGTGTGACCGCACCCTAAGGAGGCATCATAGTCATTTTGCAATCAGTTTTACAGTGACATGCACTATTTCCGATCGTCTCAGTCTCAGGGCAGTTGAAATCATTACGCCAACCATTATTTTTTTGAGATGAGTGCAGTCTTTTTTGCAAAACACAAGAAAACATCAAAGCACGGACCCTTCAATAAGCCATCCAAGAAATGACAAGCTTCTGGAAAAGATTGCTACAACGCTTCCTTATCAAGGTTCACAAACGCTTCTAGGCGGTTTACTTCTGTAACCCAGGAGACAAATCTTTTGTTTTGTCCTCACTTGACAATCTCCTGATTGCAATCTTGCTGCGTAGAGGTGGAAACTCAAACACCGCCAAATCTTGGTCGTAGTAAGCAACTGGAAACACTGCGAACTGGGGGAAGAAGCCTGCTCGCCCCACTGCTGACATCACAGCATCTGCATTGATGTCCAAGCCCAATACCTTAGTCGTCTGTTCCTCTGCAAGGCGTAACAGCAAGGATCAAGGGCTTGACAATACATGTTCGCTGAGTTTTTTTCACTGGCCCACATGTGGTTGTCAACGGCGAATTGTACGGCGCACATGTCGGCTGGCAGTGGTGCTAGCACACATGGTGGCCAAGTCAAAGCATGCAAGGCTGCTCTTGGACAAAGCTCGTGCTGCTGGGATACCAACCCATACTCCACAGAGCTCTGGTCTTAATAACATCTCTCTGGTTGTGCATACGGCACGTTTGCCAAACTCGCACACACTTTTACTAACTGGTCTGGTTCACGACTTCAGACAAATTTGTTTATTTGATGAGCTCGTCTCTTTTGACTACTTACCTGTGAGCTCTTCTCTCAAAGGGCCCATGTCCACCCAAAACTTGTCGAAGCTTATCTCCACGGTGTCGTCAAACTTGCGAAACATCCTGCCTGCACGCGCACCCACCAGGCCAGCGCACTACCACTCTCCTACAGCCCTAGTGTGGCAACGCAAGCACCAGTATTGGCCCACTGGCTGCAGACTGCCATTACAGAAAGCTTTTCTGGCTGCTCGCCTTCAGCGCTATCACAAATGTCAGTGTACGCCTGCATGGCTGTGGCCAAGGCGTGCGTTCTGTGCCGTTATGCAGCAGACAGGACGTGCATTGTAATCTTAGGCTGCTAAACCCTGAGGGTTTAGCAGGGCCTGCTCGTGGTATTGTCATGCGTCATGAGCCTTTTTGTGGCGGGCAGACCCGCACAGAACATTCTCAGGGTTGTCGTCACAGGCCCTAAGGCCAGGCCTGTGACGCCTGGCCTTAGGACACTCGGTGGGAAGCAATACCTTGCCCAAGATAGCATGAGACAGTTCTCAACTTGGCTTAATCTACACCTGTCTGGTACAAACAATAAAATTTTGGTTGGTCTGGGCTGCATAGTTGGCGCCATACATGGTGGAGCGGGTAATTGGCCACACTGCACAAGGTTCGGTGTGGCATTGGGCCTGGACATGATTACGGCCCAGTCTCCCTTCTCACCTGATGAGCTGAGCCACCCCTGCCCCACCAGTGGCCCGTTGTACTGGACATTGGACACTAACCGACCATCAGGATAAAACTTGTACCTGTGGTTACAAACGCAGCAAGGGTTTTCATGCTATTTTGGCTACGACAGGCCCAAACCTCCCAGGCAACCTGATTTGGAAAGGTTTACAAATGGTAAACACACATTCAAGCCTTTCTCCACTTGTTCGAGTGGTGTTATCGGTTTCTCCATGTGGCACATTCCTGACACTTAAAGCGTGCTGTGACATACATGTCGCCCGGACAGAGCATCTCCAGTCCAATCTGGAAGGCAATCACCAGACACTCGGCGATTGATGCCGAACCTGCCTGGTAATGCTCAACAACAGCCTGGCGAGTGTGCTCGTGTAAAAGCTGCTTCCACACTCACAGGATGGGCTCAAAGCGAGTGGCCAGCAGCGTGCTTGACAAGGAGGAGATATGAGGAGCCCAGAACACCTAAACCACCAGAGAGGGAGGGACAAGGACAGAACGGGTTATGCGCCCTTAAACAAGTGCATCTGTGTGCGCACGTACGTGTGTGGGCACAACGATAGCCTTGTAAAACACATGCACGTTCGCTTGTTATTACGATGTGGCCTGGAGTGCATGTGGGTGCGCTGTGGTCAGGCCTTGCCTGTGCAACTGCCTGGATTGGTGTTTGCATCAACCGGTGACCAACAAGACGCCCATTTGAACAACAACATTGACCAAGACGGTCTCAGGAAGACGAACAACCAAACCACTCGACTAGAGCTGAGGTCAGCCAGACAGGGTTACTGCTCCACAACGACTTCATGATTGCAGGTGTCCTCCCCTTCAAGCCACACACCTGCCACGTTCCTGTGCCCAAGCCTTGTTCAATGGCCAGCCCGGGCTGAGCTGTTGGGTTTTCTGTGATCATGAGCTCAATTGCTTCGCCCAACTCAGGTCCATGGTTGTAATGGCTTTGCCCGGCTGCCAAAAGTTCCATGACTCGAGCTCGGCCGGAGGAAGTTGTTGTCACTGCAGTAGAAGGTTCGCCGGCTTGGCTTACTTGGCATGGTGTGGTCCTGTGGCTGGCCCCAACCATGCGCAAATGCGAGGGCTTCAGTCTTGGCCCGAAGGCTACATTTGCGCGATGCATGGCGTGCATGAGGTAAGGTTATAAGGACAACGCATCAAGGGTGTGCAATGCAATCGTCAAATCTTGACGCCCGTCGCCATAGAAACGAACCCGTGAAATGCAGGCAAGCTTCTCATTCCTGATGCAACATGTAGGCTTTGCTCCGCAGCTGTGCTCCAAGCTCGGGGCTGCAGGGCAAAAGATATGAAGTTTTCAAACTTTGTACGTTTCCTTGCGGAACAGCTGTGTCTAGGACTGTGTCTAGCATACAGGAGTGTTGAGATTACATGTTGCGCGCAAACAATGCTGCTGAAGCCATGGCGTATGAACAGCGCAGACTGACGGAAGACACCCTGACACGAGCCAGTGGATTGTCCGAACCGGCTGCAAACGCGCTTAGGCTTGCCTACCAATGCAAAAGATGGTAAGGACGCAAGTTTTGTCTGGCAGGTGCTTGAGGTGTGGCTTACATGATGACCGGGTCATCAACAGAACCCCGCTGATTGAATTTTCTGCGGGCCAACCAGCCACACATTCGCTAATGGCTGTCATGCAAGCATGCAGTTGCATGCGGTATGTGCGTTATGTCTGCCTGTGGCCCACCTGTCCATGCAGGTGCACCCAACTGTTGACCACCTCCTTTCCACCGGCTAACCGCCTAGCCTATGTCTTCAGGCCTGCCACTGCAGACACAGTCACATTGGTGTTGCTTGGCTGCGTCCTGTTGCCCTTCTTCCACGTGCCACTCCTGCCCTGCCTGATTCTCGTGTTGCTAATGTGCCATGTCGGTGCCACATGGCTTGGTCACATTCACAACCTGTCCAAGCTGGGCATCATGGACAAGCTTGGCGCTTCACTGGCGTCCCAACAGCAGCTCTTGATGGTGGGTCCTCAGCACACGGACACTAGCACACAAGTGCCGAACACGCACTGCACATTTTTTCACAGGCCACATGCACCTGTGATGCCACCACATGTCACCAGCACGTTCAGCAAGTCGATGAACACAGTGCGACGATATGCACTAGCGCCCTCCGGCACCCAAGGCGACATCATGATTTTGTTGCTGACCTGTGGCCCTTTGTAGGAGTGCGTCTGTTATACCGGTGCACACGTCACGCATCAGGTCATCCACGCCTGTGCACGTCCTGCACCTCCCTGCAGGCTAAGCAGGCCTCCCTTCAGCAGGGCATGGAGGCGGTGGCGCAGCTGCAGTCCCGCATTGCCTCGCTGGAGCAGCAGGCGCAGCAGGTGCAGCAGCTGGAGGACCAGCACAGCCAGCTGATGGCCAAAGCCAGCCGGATGGAGGCGCTCCAGGAGCAGGTGGGACGGCAGCACGTGTGCGTCCGTGTGCGTGCGTGTGTTGTGTGTGGCAACGTAGAGGCGAAGATCTGAAAGATACTGTTTTGAAGCTTTTCAGTGAACCCATGTAAACTTTGCTCTTGAGCGTAGCTACAATGTGTGACTGTGCTGAATGCTGTGCTGCAGAGAGCACAGTGCAAAGCTGGTTGGAATTGAAGGTTTTTGCCAATGTTTCGCTGCAGATTTCAGCAGGACAGCGGGCGGTGGCGCACCTGCCCAGGATGCAGACCAGGCTTGTGCAGCTGCAAGGCCGCAGGAGGCTTATGGAAAAGCTCAGATGGTGCGAACAACTGGTCGCTGGGCAACAACTTGCCGAGTGTTCTGCCGAAAAGTGTGCGGGGAGTGATGTGAAGTGCGAGGGCTATACCGGGTGCACGAGTCTCATTTAGTCTGCAGCCGCATCTATCAATGTGTTTTGTGCAAGCCAAACTGACATGGAGCAGCCTAGACAGCCAAGCCCAAGCTGCAGGGGACTGGCCCGGCCACACCTGTGCCCAGTCTAAGGGTCTACAGCCGCCCAGATAGGCACCTGTCAACCACTGCTGCGTGCATTGTCCGAACAATTTTGCAAAGCTGACTGGCACAAGCAGCCCAGACAGCCAAGCCCAACCTGTGTCTGTTGCATTGTACTGGCTTCAGGGCTGTTCAGGTGCTCAAGTCTGAGACTGCCAAGGTTGGTGACGTCAGAAAACATGAACCATTGGACAACTCAGACATGCTTTGTACAATGGTGCACGCACATGGCAATCGCCATCTGCAATGAACATGACAGATCATCATCATGATGCCAGCATCTGTTGGCAGATGGGAGTATGTGCGTGTCTGTGTGTAGGCTGGCACAATCCAGGCAGAGTACGCTCGCCTCAAGGCCGCGCGTGCAGACATGCAGGCGACCAAGCAAGCCTTGCAGGCAGAGACGCAGCAGGTATTGATGGGTGGGACCAGGGATGGTGCAAGGAAGGCAGGCCAGGTGCAAGGAAGGCAGGTGGATGGTGGCAAGCAGAGGCGTGAGCAGAAAAGCCACTGAGAGCAGGCAAGAGAGAGCACCTGCAGGCTGGGACCTGAAGGCAGCAAGGGGTGAAGCAGGTCGGAATTCATACCCAGGAGGGCAGCAGGCAGCGGGTGCAGCAAGTGTGTGCATGGCAGGGCCACCAAGCACAATCGGCATGGTGCATCCTGCACAATGGCGGGTGCGATCCCTTATGCCCCCAACAGGCCATGGACCCATGCAGCTATAACAGACCCATGCGGACCCACCACCCTTGCGGTGGTCGTGCGGCCAGTAGGTTACTTGGACTGTGGCTACCAGCTTTCCAGGTACGCGTACCAGGTTTCCACCATGGTGTGCTGCTGTGTTGCTGCTGTTGGTTACAGTTGCGTGCCCTTGAGGAGGAGGTGGCTGTGTTGGAGCAGCAGGCCACACGCACACGACAGTTCAAGGCACAGGTGTGTGACAGAGTGCGCAGTACGCAGAAGTGCAGTACGAACAGCATGTGTGTGGCACGTGGGTGTGGCACAAGGAGCGGGCTGAACGAGCGCAAGTGGCGGTGTGTTGTCATCATCAAGCTGTCAGTGACAATGATGTGGGTGAGCCTCTGGCTCGAGTGTGGCAGCCATTCAGAACACCACACCAACGTGCATGGGCGGTATGTATGTGTCCTGCCTGCCGCTGCTGTCCTCTCAGTGTCACTCTCTGACTCATGCCGCGTCCAATTGTGTTACAGGTTGACTCCCTGAAGGAGAACAAGCCGCTGGCTGCCCTGGACACCAACAGTCAGGCCAGCCACGGCTCCAGGCAGGCAGCCAACAGCGGCGCAGCCAAGGCAGACATGCACCGGTGAGCCGGGCCACACAAGCATGAGAAATCCATTGCTGTGTTCCTTGCACTCACTTGCAGTGGCGCCTCCATCTTTGTGGCAAGAGGATACCGGGCCTGCGATAAATAAGTGGGCATACGAGTCGCTTGAAAAGCATTTGCGCCTCAGCAGCTGCAACATGCTGCATGCTCTCAGATGCCCTACAGAAAGTACAAGCCACCTGCCTTGCAACGCCTGGCGGCATCCCCATGTGGCTCCATGTGACTGTGTGTGCTCTCCACCGCATGCAGGTCCCTGGACTCCCTGCCCATGCGTGCCCTGATGGGCAGCCCCGTCTCCACCACCCTCTCTACCGGCCCCACTGACCCCACCCTCAAGCCCACCGCTGCACCTGCCTTTGGCGCCATGCCCGGTGCGCGTGGCCTTGCCCGTCCCTCAGCCAGTGGTCTGTCTTCCTCCGCGTCTGTGGGCTCGCACGCGAGCGGCATGGGTGCGGTGCGGCGCCGCGTGGTGCTTGACACGCCAGCGGGCAGCCAGGTGTTCCAGGTGGTGGATAACGAGGTAAGGGACACTCACTGTGAGGGGCACTTCCACATGGTGGGTGGGCAGTGCTGGGCTGTGTGGGGACTGGGTTGTGGTGTAGGACGGTTGTATGTGCATGGTGAGTGATGGGATCGAACATGGATGAGCGGCTGCTAGGAGTTGCAGCACACCATCGTTCAGTGGGCAGAGTAGGGTGTATTTGGGCAACAAAATGTGCGTGGCGGTGTGCGGTACATTGTGAGTGATTGGCAGCAAGCCCTTGAGCTCCAGGCCTTTCTCATGCTTGTCCTGCCTGGTGCGGTGGAACATGGCACAGTTCTAGTGAGACCGGTCACCACTACTGGCTTTGTATTCAAGTGCAATCTAGGCTGCGGTTCAGTGCACATGCTGTGCGTGGAATGCAGTGATGCAGTGCACATCCTGCTATCTGCACGTTTCACCCGCAGGCGTTCTACACCCCCATGGTGCCTGCTGAGCTGATGACGCCCCCCGGTGCCTTCACCCCAGGGCCCGAGGCGGCGGCACTGGCAGCGGCACTGAGCTCAGGTGCATGACACTGCCGCATGCTTTGTTTGTGCATGTCATGCTCTTGCCGGGAGTGTGTTTGACTGTGTGTGTTTGCATGCATGCAGGCGTCATGCCTCTGCCCACCCGCAGCCGATCCAGTGCCATCAGCAAGCCCCTTTGGGGCATCAGCCGGGAGGTGTCATCTGTGCCTGTGGTGGAGGAGGGCAGGGAGGAGGAAGAGGACGATGCAACCTATCCCATGAAGGTCGGCGACCAAGGCGTGACAGGGGTGCAGGGTGATGTGTGGCCCTCTGGACAGGCCTGGCTGCAGCAGCCACAGCAAAGCTCAGAGGCTTCATTCAGTCTCAGGTGAACTACAGCCTGCGCTTATCAAGGACGTCAATCCTGATGCAAAGAAGGAGAGCATGACGTAGATGCTTCAATAAGGATCATGCTGCCGGGCTACTCAGCTCAGCAGCGCCTGACATGCTGCTTGAACGTTCAGCCCATTGTGGCAACCCGACTTCGTTGGACTGCAATCAGTACAGGCTCTTGAGCACTGATGTGCACGTCTGACTGGCATTGGTTGTTTGACGTTCGGGTCTGGTGCAGTGTGCTGCAATATGGCAACAACGGGTTCACGTCGCACGGTGTTGTCGTGCAGTAACAGACTTGAGCTGACCAATTGGAATGGTGTCGCTCACCATGCAAGCTAGCACATCCTTGTTGCATCAACATCTGATGATCTCTGCAGACCTGAGAGTACCTCACAAATGGGGGCCGGTGTTCTTCATGTAGTGATGCATGTTTGCCATCGGTGCACTCATGATCATGGCCATGGCATTGAATTCGGGCCGAGCTTTTTACATCATCTACTGGATGTGGACGCTTGACATCAACACACTGGACACACGTTTCGGACCATCCTAACTTTGACTTTCGGCACTGGACTGTTTGACGACTATTCCTAGGACGTTGTCACTGGACTAATCTATGGCTTTCAACAACCAAGTTGCCTATTGCTGTGTCGACATGTGCTTGATCAACAGCTCACTCCGGTTTTTGGGGGTCGGCCGTGATCACCTGCCCTCATGCTACACTACGCTGTTGAGTTTTGAGTATGTGCAGTGCATGTCTGCTCGGTTGTTCTGAACCAGGAGAAGATTGGCTTCAAAACAATTTGATAGGTTTATCAGTGCCATGCTCATTAATCGCAGGCCACCTGGAGGTTGAGCAGTTCACGTAAGACAGCAGCCCAATTCTGGGACAGTTTTAAGAGTACCACTGGAACTAATGTGTGGGTGATGTTTGTGAATGAGGCCTTGGGACTCAACTCAACCAGAACTCAAGCAAACTGAATTGCGTCTTGTGCAATGCAAATGCAGGATGCTCAAAACAAAGATTTCCACACTCAGAAACATTCCTGATGTGCGATTCACACACACACATTCCTGCTGATGTTGCTGGTGGTAACACAGGCCTGTTCACACAAATTGTCCCAGAACTGGCAAACTTCTCTTTTCCTGCTGATGTGGTAGCGATTTGCATTGCTGATGTTCCACACGTGCTGCTGCCTGGACGTACCAGCACAAGCCTCGCCAAATCAAATGTATTGAGGTAGCACGGATGTGCACAAGGCACCACTCCAGCAGTGTGTGGTTGTGTATCTTTACAGCTTCTAACCAGTACGAATGTTTAAATCATGCCTGTTGCGTCTGCTGTTGCCTGCGCGCCATCTGCACGAGCTGTGCCTGGTAGCTGTTGAGCTGCAGCTGTTTGGAGCGCAGAAGGTCCATCAGCTGACGCACAGTGCCCAGGGCAGATACCTGCGGCAGGGCACATGGCCAGGATAGTCAGCATGAGTGGAACTTGGCATAACGGGCAATCAGGATGTACCAATGCAGTTCTTTATGCATTCTCCACTAGGCAACGGGCAGTTTTATGTGAGTGTTGACACAAGCCACACGTCTTGACTCCCACTTGCCTCCAAGGCAACACACTTCGTCAATTCTTTGTTCCGTCTGGTCAGTTTCCTGTCCTCCTCGCCTGTTCCTCCAGAGAACTTGATGCCCTGCCTCTCAATTGATGTGCGACTCATCAGAAGCTAGGCGAATCAGTCAGTTTTCTTTGTTGTTACACTTCACAGGCGTCAGCCTTCATAGCAGGCATGTTCCCATCCCCTTTCTCTTACCTCTCCCTTGAGGTGTGTCACAAGCTGTGTGAGGATCCATACCCTTTCCCTTACCTCTCCCTTGAGGTGTGTCACAAGCTGTGTGAGGATCCATCCCCTTGCCCTTACCTCTCCCTTGAGGTGTGTCACAAGCTGTGTGAGGATCCATACCCTTGCC
>QAXH01006441.1:0-85491 GCA_004335635.1 Chloromonas sp. AAM2 | reverse complement strand
TGAGGTGTGTCACAAGCTATGTGAGGATCCATACCCTTGCCCTTACCTCTCCCTTGAGGTGTGTCACAAGCTGTGTGAGGATCGTGGCTGTCGGGATGGCCACACGGTTTGATGCAGGCTCCGTACTGCCATCCACTGCCATGTGTGAATCCGCCGCTGCACCCAGGTCTTCACTGGTCGTCGCCATGAGGGGCTCCATGCAGAAGTCGATGTGCATCAGCACGTCCAGGCCCCTGCACGGCATAGCACAGGAGCAGGTGCATCTGAGGCCTCAGAAGCGGAGGACCGCGGCCAACAACACAGCTGGGCTTGAGGAGCGCATGTGCATGACGATACGACCAGTCAACTTACAACCAGCCTTGACTGTACTTGTCAAGTCATCAACACGGATCCTGTCCAGTGTGGACATATATCCATGCACCTGATCATGGTCCGCCCGCGTGATCTGCTTCCAGCACACGTTGTTTCACGCCCTGTCGGCCTGGCCTTTCACCTACCTCCTCACACTTACCCCATTCACTGCATAATCAGGATTATTCAGGCCGTGCCTGCTCCCTTGCCCACCTGGTCATTGCCTGCTCGAGGGCCTCAAGGTCCGCCTCCTTAGTGTCCCCGCACACCGCCCCCGCCACCAGGGGGATGCGGGTCAGCGAGTGCACCAGACCCTGGGCCACGTGCTGCAACACGCTGTCTGGGCTGCCGGTTTGCGCCTGTGAATGATACAGGTGACACATCAGTGTGTTACAGCAGCAAGCTTGGGACAGCATGCTGACGTGATGGTGCTCACAGCAACAATGCACCAAACGACGCTTGGGGCAAGCTGGGAAACCTGCGTCATTTGCCCCATGTGGAATGAAACTGGATGCTGGAGGGACGGAGATTAGATTTTCGCAAGGAAACCACTGATGGTTAGGGTGAGCAGTACTGAGCTGGTGCCTACAGCAACGATGCAGCCTGTGGCACTTACTGTATTGGTGTGGCTTTGCCTATGTGCTGAGGCCAGGGAATCAAGCAAGGTAAACCTGTGATAGAGCCAACAGGAGTGAGCCGGCGCCTACAGCCACGATGTATAACACGGCACTTGCTGTGCTGCTGTTCCTTAATGATTTCTATCTCTTCTCACAAACAGCAGTCACAAGTGTTGCGCACCTGCAGTTGCATGAAGGGCTGCAGCAGGGGCTGCAGGGCCTGTGCGGCCTCCACCGCCCGCTGCTGCTGCAGCTGCCGGTTCTGCTGGGCGGTGGCCTCAGCTGTACTCCGCTCCAACTGGCTGGTGGCCAGCACACAGGCAGCCAACGCATGCTCACCCTGCAAACAAGACACACCATTTTGCTTGAACAGCAGTTCCGATTAATCCTAGCAGAAGAGACAAGCACTTGAACGGGTGCACGCAGACCCCGTCGATCCCACTTCATTCCAGCAGGCAAATACTTGACCAGGTGCAGGCTCATAAACCCACTCAGATGGTCCATGCCCTGCCTGAAACCTGAGCACCATGTGCTGCAGTCAACTCGCCTGACAAACGGACGCAAAGACACAGGCGCAGAGACACGGCGCAGTGAAAGGTCTACCCGGACTGACCTGCTGTTTGCGTGATTCCAGTGCCTGTTCCATGCGCGCGTTGATGTACCGCCACTGCAGCTCCTGAAGCCTCAAGGCGCGGATCTCCGCTCGCACGTCCCCACTTCCCTGACCCGCCACACCGGCATGACTAACAGATCCCACACTGGGCCCTGCGCCTCCAAAAGAAGTCGGCAGTGAGCCACCCCCTGAGCCCGGAGCAATGCTGCGCGGCACGTAGAGGCCAGAGGAGGATGCAGAGCCTGTGCCGCGGCTGGTGGGCGCTGCAGCGGACCCCACGCCGCCCAGGCTGAAGCGACCGTGGAGGGCAAGGGGCGCCTTGGCAGTGATCAGCTCATGTGCTTGTGACGGACGAGTGCGCTGCGGGTAAGGTCGGAAAAGCTCAGGTCACCCAGCAATCCGATTGCCGCCAACTGATTGCATACGACCGTGACGGTGTATGGTGTGCTGTGGCCGGAGGAGAAATACCAGTTCGACTCGCAACCCTTCCAGCAACCTTTGCATCTGCACACACTGTGGTATTGAACGTAGTGCGCATATCATCTCTGACACGAAATCTAGCGCTGCTGATGCTGCTGGTGCTCACCTGCACCGGCTGGGGTTCTGCAGCAGCGGTAACCTTGGACACCGGGCTGGGCGGGCCCTCCAAGAGACCCTCGTCTCCAGGGGGCAGCGGCAGAGTGGCGGCGTGATTGATGGCAGCGACTGCAGCAATGCCAGCAAATAGAGTGCTTACGTCAGTGACCTTGCTACGTCATAACGACGATACTGCTCTGCTGTGCGACAGTGCTTGCAACACCAAAAGACCCACACATTCAGCAACTTGCAGTAGCAGCATGAATCCTCCGCATAGCATTGTCAGTCAGCGCAGGCAGTCAATGGTCTAGTGACGTTCAAGGTAGGACGAGGATTGTCAAGCAAAAGGAAAGTCTTGGCTCACTTTTCTGCATAGAACATGTCTAATAGGCGGTGCACGCGCCCCTGCCCACCCTCTGCTTATCCACCACCCATACCCATGCATGCGTGTGCACCTGACCTGTGTTGAGTGCTGCAGGGCGTGAGGGCTGGGCGCTGGGCATGGGCGGCCGAGTGGCCACACGAGCAGGGCCTGAAGAGAAGCGTCTTGTTGCCGCGGGCACCACATCGCTGCCGCCACCCGCCACCAGGGCTCCAGTACCACCGGCAGCTGCCCGGGCTGCTTTCTGCGCCAAGTACTGCTTCAGCTGCTCCTTCCGATCTAGCGCTGCATGGCAGGCAGGGGTATGCACGTGTACGAGGCGGGCTTACTTGCACAATCTTGCACAATAATGCAGTGCAGCCCTGGACGTCGTGCGTGGAACGTTTCTGCAGGCTGCAGAGCAGCAGTGCATGCATGGTACACGTGCTCTGCACGATGTCCTGCAGGCATGCAGCATGAAAGCTCTGCATGATGGTCAAGCATGATGGGCATGTCTTTGTGGGCAGAATGTTATGCCATACACTTGCCTTGCATGCACGGCTCCAGTCATGCGTGGACGCTGCATGCATGCTTCACCGACACGGTGTGCCTGCCAGCTACTTGTCAGAAGCATGGGTCTCACTACACGTCCGACCTGCAAGATTGACATGCATTCCACACCCATTGGTCCTACCTGCTGCTGATGGTGTGGTAGAATCTGACAGGTTTCTGAACGCTTCTGGGCCGCTGCTTGTGAACAGGCTTGAAGTGCTCGCCATTCCCACAGGGTGCTGACCCTTTCTATGTAGCATGGAGGGCCCTGCCCGTGCTGTCTTGGAACCTGAGGAAGCCTGTGCTGAACTGCTGCTGTGCTGTCCTGTAGAAGATGGGGCAGTGTCCTCAAACAGCTTGGGAACGACGAACGTGCTGCTACTGCTGGCAGCAGCAGAGTTGCTTGGCTGGGTGTCGGGCGCCTGTCTAGGCGCCATGCCTGTTTCTGCATTTGACGCAGTGAATGCTTGCTGCGTACCTTGGTCCATTTCAGCTGGTCTGGTGTCTGGCTGTGTAGGCTGGTCTTGTCTGGCTGCAGGCCTGGGGGACTTGCCTAAGGCCATCTGCCTGGCCAAGTGCTTGCTGACGTATGAGGATGCTGCGGGAGATAGCATGCGCGTTTCTGCAGCTGCAGATTGGGTGGCCAGGCTGACATGCGGGCTGGAAATGTTGCAGGCTCCAAAATCCAAGGTGCCCTCGTCCGCAATCCGCAGCAGGTCAAGCCTGAGCTTGCTGTCCGCGCCAGGCCGTCGGGCCTGGTCGGAGGTTGGGCCGTTCGCGTCTTGCATCCTGCTATGCGTACGCAATGCAGCGAGGCCACCAGCCGTGTGTCCCCAAATCCAACGGCTGAGGAACAACCGTTCATATTTTGAAATCGACGGTTACTCCCTGTTTAAACGGAGGCGTGCCTGTTTGTCAGTCAGCCAGGACGTGTTTGGAGCCCGAGTTTGGAAGGAACGAGCCTGATCCAATCTCTAACTTTGAAGCAGGCAGTGATCATTGTCATACGCATCACAAGGCAGCACTTCTAACTGAGGTGCAGTATGGAGATTCTTCAGTGATGCCAGAATGGCTAGCAGGGTGTACGAGTATGAGTCGACACAACGCTCACATTCATTTAACCCCTGATCATGCCTGGCTATGTGCAGTGTGCAATCCGATCAAGCCAAGGATCTTGCATTAATTCACAACATGATGGTGACAGCAGGTGCGCAGCCGCACG
The DNA here is from genome assembly GCA_004335635.1 of Chloromonas sp. AAM2. Lineage (NCBI taxonomy): Eukaryota > Viridiplantae > Chlorophyta > Chlorophyceae > Chlamydomonadales > Chlamydomonadaceae > Chloromonas > Chloromonas sp. AAM2. Next base: position 81,199 of record QAXH01006441.1, on the reverse strand, counting down.
GACTCTGCAATTGGCGGATGCAGAAAGCCCAACATTGAGCAGCTTGAGCATCACTGATAACTCATCCTTTTTACAACGCAAGGCACAGAACTGAACGTGCATAGCGGTCCGTCTGAACACAGCCTTCGTTTCAAGGCACACCCTGCTGCGTACATCCAAGCAGGTCCGCACCGTAATCATCAGCACACAAAGATTATCACTTTACGCAGACCAACAGGCCAGTTTGGAACATCGTAAGTGAGTCCACAAATGTAGCCATCATGGTTTTGGTCCGAGTGTGCGCGTGTCAGTTCAGCCTGCTGCTAACTCGTCGATAACAACCATGTGCATCAACATACCGAAACACCAAGAACGTGAAGTTGGTCCAAAGGGAAAAGTGGAGGCGCACACATAATGCCAGGAAGCGGCCCATGACAAGGTATGGCACCACAGAGGTGGCAAGTAGAGATTTGGTCACCTACCTAACTCCTTCCAAGATGCAGAGCATCTACCAGCCTGTCATTGTACTCCTAGTTATTACACCAATCATCATGACTGGAGTACCTTCACACAAGTATCACTACTGCTCCTACTGTGCTGTTTGAATTGAGGTGCCAAAGCACTATGGTCACAAGCTCAAAGGCGTGCCTAAGACGCCAGCTCTGCAACACAGAGTGTCGTTCAGCACTCAATGCGTGACTCGTCCTTGGAAGCCGTCTGAGAACTTATTGGCTCTTGTCCTTGTTGAGAAAGATGGGCAGGTTGGCCCTGAACTCAGTCCACCCCACACGGCTGCCCTCCCGGGACGGGTCCCAGCTGGCAGACAGGGCACCGTATGATATGCCTGCAAGCACGGGTGCACACCTTTGTTAGCACACCTTCAGAATGGTACGCATAGTAATGAACAGGGGGTTATGGCTGCCTGGGTCAGCATTGGTAGTTACTTAGTGCAAGGTGGTCGCGAACGGACACACAGCAACACACAACTGATCCTGCCTGTGGCACCTGCTTGCAAGGACTATGCCGCAAGCTATCATTTCTGCGTCTGCCACAACACGGCCGGCTCAGCATACCTTTGGCCTCTGCTACTGGAATTTGAATCAGCCACACAGCTGACCCTGGATGCTCACCACTCAACCCTGTGATTAATGACTGAATTCCCAGGCTGTTCTACACGCCCTTGACCTACCCAGTAGTCCACCCATAAGCGTGAAGCCCTGTGACAGGTACGCGGGCCACATAGGGAAATCGTCTCCCCCTTGCTTTTTGAGGAAGAAAACGCCGGTGAGCAGTGCAATACCTACGGCCACTGGGATCAGCGCACAGGTCACCTGCGAGGCACAGCCAAACACACGGATTTCAACTGAAATGGTGCCTAGGTGCAGTCGATATGTGAGTGCTGTAGAGGTGAAATTTGTGAGACGGATGACCTGCACCGTGCAATCAGTGTACTTGCCATTCTGGAGAAAATTCTGTCCACGACAACTTGAGGTGTCACTGCCGGCGAGTTGCTAGGAGTCGCACGTGGTGCATTCATTGCCTGATGGGGCGCTGGTTGAGTTGCTGAGCTGCTAGCCTGTGCAGAAGGTGGGCTGGCAGGCAGCTGCGAATTGGTGCTGCTCGATGGGCTGGCTGGTTCAGAGCTGGCAGGTGCGGTCGTGCCAGCTGCGCTGGCTTGCTCCCTCGCCAGTTTCTTGGCTTCGTCCGCCCTTCGCTTGCTTTCTTTGGGAGATAACGGTCCCGGACGGCTGGAAACCTTCCCTCGGTCATTCACCTGCATGGAACCCCAAGCACATGGCATTGCATTGTGCTTGCCATTTTCTTGCTTCAGTTGAGAAGGGAAAAGCATGCAAATCTTTCCAGTAGTCGCCCATTATTCCATTAACATCGCAATGCTTGAGCTAAGTACGAGAACTAGTGCAATGTGCAGAGGTGGCACATCATGAGTGAGTCGGCACACATGCGAATTCTCCTCTGATGGAGCTGGCGGTTGATTTTCTGTAGGCCATCTGCTCAGCTTGCGTTGGCTCACCTTCTTTGCATGACACTGAACATGGGCACGGGTCAAGCCGACGGGCTGCAAAAGTGCAAACGTCATTTGGTCCCCGGATGGCAAGATACGGTGTGCTCAGTCAGTCAACCTGTTGGGATCAAGCCGCCGGCTCGTTTAAACGAAAATTGGATTGTCCTAACGAAAAGCGTCGTCAAAGTGTGATGAAACGCTTTGCCGAGTTGCGCAAAACCCTTGTGTGTCCCCTGTCCTTCGTACGTGCCTCCCTTAGATTGTTTCAACTGCCATCCTGTGTGTGTTGCCGCCAGATTACATGGCCTAGAGGGCAGGCCCGCCGAGCCGTCCGGTAGTAAGAACGGACAAGGCGAGCAAGAGATATTCGGCCAGGGATGGGTATCGGAGACATATGGGACCAGCTGGTCAACTGTATCGTGCGTCCTCCGAGGTAAGTGACTTTGGCTCACGTCAGACCTGCATGGGGCTTGCACCATCAAACTGAGAATCCCAGCTGTGACTCGGATTTAGTAGTCTAAACTCCTGGGGCTGCACCATACAATAGGTCTGCGGGCCATGCCAGGAATGCGAATGGTGTTGCCACCAAACTCAGGGTTTGACTCGTCTCTGCACAAGGCGTGTCCATAAGACACGATTTGGCTTGGACGCCAACTGCAATGACTGCAGGGACTCTGACTACACTATAGACGACTTGATTGGTGGCCGGTCAGCCAAGTTCAGCCTACCTGGCTATAAAGGTTACACTGCAACAAGAGAGGATTTGCAGCTGGTAGGTAACTGGGACACACGTGAGATCACGTGGACGGTTTCAAACTCATTGACTAGCCTAGGACGACCTGTTTGCTGTGCGGTGGAAGCAGCACCCGCGTTGGCAAAGAGTGCAGAGCCTGGGCTCTACTTTGGGCGTGCAGCTGCAGTCGGAATAGCAACAATCAGGACTGTGGCAAGGCTGTAAGTTCTCACGCGTGTACGTGCTCATGCATGGACGCTAGCCAAGAGCACCCTGTCGGCTCTCCACAAATACAGTCATCGCCAGCTGTCAGGCAGCAAGTGTCAGTGTGTCCATCAAGCCCTACTCATGACGGCTTGACCTTTCTAGCCAACCTCAGATAGGCAGGGGCAGCAGCTTCAAGGTAGCAAGCTAGCAGCAGCAGCCATGCAGGCACAAATGCACTAGCATCATGTGTCATGGGGCTTGCCACGCTCCTAAGGTGTTTCTGCCAGACCCCGGAAGACATACCGACAGAGTCGTCCAGCCACCAGCCAGTCACTTCTGCCCAAGCTTTGTTGACCCAACCAGGCTCCGCTGTTGTTGTGGCAGATGGCAGCATACAACCCCGTGCATCCTCTCCATACATTGCATTGTTGACCTGCCAATCGTCCGGCCAGTTGCACACCTTGGGCGCTGTTCTGCAGGTCAACAAGCGTGGTTTCAAGCTCCAGTGCTCTCATTACATCCCGGACAAGGTTCAGGGGCGCGACGGGCGGCTGCCCTGCGTTATCTACTGCCACTGCAACAGCGGCAGCCGGCGGGACTGTGAAGAGGCACTGTACCAGCTGCTGCCGCTGGGCATATCGGTGTTCTCACTGGACTTTGCGGTGAGTTGGTGCTTAACGCCTACATCACAAAATGACAGTTCTCCTGATTCAATCACTCAACTGAAACATGTCTAGTGTTTCAAGGCGTAGACGTAGATTTTACGGTACATTTCTACTCTTCGTTTCTATGCGTAGATTGAAAAAATTGCCCGTTTTTAGGCGTAGACAGAACTACGGCTTTCCCGTCGACTATTCTACGCATTCTCCTGTCCAGTTCCTGATTCAAATCACTCCGCTGAAGCATGACATGAGCATGCCGACTACTGCAGCTGCTGGTCTGATTGCACATGCATGGGGCTGGTCATCATCCGTTCCATGCACCAGCCTTCCAGTGTTTCGTTTTCCTGAGCGCACCAGCTAGCATTCTTTGCAGCTCTTGTGTACCCGTCCCCTTTCCTGAACTACTAGTAAAGAAGGAGGCACCAGCATGCTTATGTCTATCCCGAGCACACCAGCTCTTACGCAAGCAAACATGCCGCCCTCTGAGCTTGTCATGAAAGATGTGACGTGATCTGTGTGTGCAGGGCAGTGGCCTGTCCGATGGTGACTGGGTGAGCCTGGGTGCTCACGAGGTGGACGATGTGGAGGTGGCAGTGCGACACCTACGGGCCACAGGGCAGGTGTCGACCCTAGGCCTCTGGGGCAGGAGCATGGGGGCCGTCACGGCGCTGCTCTACAGCCAGAGGGACCCGTCCATTGCTGGCATGGTGAGGAGGACAAGAGACGCAGTGTGTAGTGCGCGTTGGCGTTCACAACTTGAATGCGTCGTGCGCATCTGTGGGCGACCAGTGCCTGTGGCAAGTAGCATGAGGCCAACAAGGTGTATGCATTTTGTTGTCAAGGTAAAGCCATTACTGTCAGCTGAGTTGAAGCCTCACCAAAGCACCGAGGGGACAGGCTGTAGGTTGGCACGCCCAGGATGTGTGCCGCAGTCCGGAGCGTTCAGCACTGGACGTGGCGTGGCTGCGATGCAGGTGCTCGACAGCCCGTTCAGTTCGCTGACTGAGCTCATGATGGAGATTGTGGAGGAGCAGCAGCTGCCGGTGCCCAAGGCCCTCATGAAGGTGGGGAGATGTGTGCCAGTCAGATTTGTGGAAGTTCGCATTTCCAAACAAAGCAGTCTCTGTCAGTTCGTGACACAAACAAAGCAGCCTCCAGCTTCTGCTGCTTTGGTTGGCCAGCTCACACTGACAAACTAAGCAGTCCATCACTGTGAAGCCGTTCGTGAAGCCATGCGTGTCTGCGGCTGTACTTCAGGTTGCGCTGGCAGCCATGAAGAGGTCCGTGCGGAAGCGGGCCGAGTTCGACATAGCAGAGGTGAAGTGAAATGGGTATTGCTTTTTTTCTACCTACATTCGCACCTGCCAGGCTTTTCTATTGGCATGTTTGGCTCAGTTGACACACCTGCCACGCAGATTGATGCCAGCTATTTTTTTAAAATCACGAGAACATAATCCAATGCGAGGACAAGCATGCACCAGGCTTGAGAATCTATTCTGGAGATCGACCCATGATACACACTGGACGTGTGATCCACTGCTGCTGCACCACATTCCTCGCACATTTGCAGGTCACACCGCTCAGTGTCGTGCCCCAGTCATTCATTCCTGCGCTGTTTGGTCATGCCACCGGAGACTCATTCATCAAGATCCACCACTCAGAAAGGCTACACGAGGCGTACGCAGGAGATAAGAATTTCATCAAGTGAGTGTGGTTTTTTGGGCAAGGGACGGAGCAGGAGGGAAACCTCAGCAGTCTGACATGTACTTGATGCAGCTGTTGACTGTGTAGATTGCACGGGTTTACATTGCAAGGCAAGCACTTGTGCTGGTTACAGTTAAGTTCAGGCATGATTTGTAGCAGTACTCGATGCTGCTGGTCGCTTTACCAGAGACTACCATTTGCAACAACGAAGCCCCACACACAGGCTGTGCTTGGCAGAATAGCCCATGAGCCCACTTCCTTTGCTGTATTTGACGTATGCTTTGAGCGCAGGGTGGAGGGGGACCATAACAGTGCACGGCCAGCGTTCTTTAAGAACTCCATGGCCATATTCTTTACACACACTCTACAGGTGCGTGCACAGACATGCATGCGCTGGTACCAGGGACACGAAAGCAAACCCTGCATGGGCCAGCCAGCTCAGGGCCAGAGAGGCCAGAAGAGTTACGTTACTGTTGGTTACGGTATGCCACGTGTTGGTTGGAGTTGCCTGGTGCATCGCAGCCTGATCCTGCCATGCCCTCGCTTTTCTGTTCCAAGCACTACTCCATTGCCCAGATGCAAAACCCTTTCCATGCCAAACCCCTTGAATGCAAAACCCGTTCAATGCCAAACCCCATTGGCACGCTGCAGTTGGACCAGATGCTCATAGGAGGCAATTCCACGTACGTGCAGCACATGAAGGAGTTTGCAGCGGCAGCGGCCTCCGCGTCTAGAGGGGCCGGCGAGGCCACCGGCATCTCCGGCCCGGCCCCAGCACTGCCTAGTCCGGGGGGCCCTAGGCCCGGCCAGGGTGCGCCCTGGGGCTCAATGAGGCTCAGCAGCGGGGGGCCCAGGCCATTCGCAACAGTCAGGTAGGCAAACATGGCAGCGTAGGCGCTGAAGTTCCTTGTACAGTGCTGACTGCACAGACTGAGGCGTTAGCCATACTGTTGATAACAGCGCACAGCCGCAGAGTGTGAAATTTCAGCTGGAGTGTGAAATTCTCAGTGCACTGTGCCAATCCAGTCGCACAGACAGGCGTAGCCGTAGGTCTCCTGAACCACGTAGTGCCCTGCTTCCGTAAAAAAAGATGTTTGCCAGTTCTGGGACAGTTTTGTTATGGCCAATGGTGGCTCTGTACAAAATGGTGCGTCTGCTGTCACTGGTGGTCCAAGACTTCACCCCATGTGCGGTTCACACACACGCACATATACATGTTTTACTGACACACAATGGTTCCTGGCGGTATTACAGACCTATTCACACAAACTGTCCCAAAACTGGCAAATTTCTTTTTTCTTGCCCTGTGGCTTACTAGAAGCCGACCCACCCTGACCCTTGTGCTGCCGGCACGTGTGACGTGCAGCACGCGGTCAGAAGCGGACTCCATCGCGTCCGGGATGCTGCAACGCGAAGCGCTGATGGATGCATTGTCTGCTTCGCCATCACAAGACGTAGAGACCTTGCTCGAGCAGGAGCGGTTGCAAGAAGAGGAGGAGGATCTAGCGCGCGCGATACAGGCATCATTGCTAGACGCGCAGTTCAGTTCAGAGAATTATAGCCAGCAGCCCGCCCACGCCTCTCATGAGAGCAAACCGGCTTCTGTAGCAGCAGGAGTGGCAGTGCAATCCAGTAGGTTGCCGACTGGCCAGACGTCCCAGAATAGTGGGCAATCTGTGCAGGGGCCGGGGCATGCAGCAGCGGCAGCAGCCGTGGTAGTACAGCAAGATGGCATGTCCGCTGCAGCTGTGGCCTATGTTGGCCCCACATCTGATGAGGACGAAGAGGAGATGTTCAGACGAGCACTAGCACTATCGTTACAAGACGAAACGGCATCTTCACGTGCGTCCCAACCAGCCCCGCCCCAACCAACGCAGCCTCCAGATTACGTGGATTTGCTAGTCAGGGAGTTAGGGGGCATGGCCAAGGTCGGAGCTGAGGGCAGTGCCAAATGAATTAGTTGTACGCAGGGGCTGCAGGCCCAGAGCGTTTGCAACTCAGTGGTCGCCATGGCAGCCCTGTCTGGCGTCTGACATTTGGCGCAAGTCACATCACTCCCACGCTGGTCTAATGCAAACAGCTTCTGACTCGGACAGTGCTGACAGGCTCAGTGTTGTATAGACTTTGAACCGCTTCCTAACGACTTTTGGTGCAATGTGTGCGCCTCGCTGGTGAATCCTTGCAGCACTGCACTGTCAAGCATAGTTTTGTTGTTCTGCACATCTTAAAGCTAAGGGTCTGCACGTCCTACTTTACATAGGGTTGTGGTCGGCTCCTGTCTCGCTTGTAACCAGCTCCTGAGCCCAATGCAACGTGCATGCAAATTGGTTTGGTTTCTTGGCTGGTGCTTTTTCCGCACATGCCAGGTCCTGTGGGTCATTCAGTTCGGTTGAATTGGCTCGGTGTGTGACATGCTGTGTCAGTCAGGCACCAGCCTACATCAGAATAGTTTAGCCAAAGGCTAAACACGATGTGCTTGTGACCATGAGCAGGTGTGCTCTGCTGCATTCGCAAGCACTTCCTGGATTTGACAATCCTGTTATGATGATGAGACTTTTTGAACGTCTGGTGTTCTCAGCACATTGTTTGCGACGACTTCAAGACCAACACAAGCTGAGTTTGCGAATGCGGCTCTGTCAAATAGCCTCGATAGCCGCTGTCAACTAGCCATATAGCATGAAAGTCAATTCACATGCCGGCTGCCATTCACTTTCCTGCGGCCAGTCCGAGAGGAAACTGCCCTCCACAACATCATACTCGAGTTCTCACTTGGGTTGTGTGTGGTGCAATTGGAGTGACTGCTACACCGTGAAGGCTGAAGAATCGGCCTTCTAATCCCTACTGACCTGCCATGTATTGCAAGCTACCGCAAAGTTTCTCTGGAGTGTCGTCGTTCTGAACAGGGTCCCCCCATCACATCAAGCAACCGCATACTTTTCCGTGCTGTGTGACACGTGTTCCACTGAAAGGCGTGCACATCTTGACGACTGTATGTTTTTTGATCTGCATGCTATTACACGGCGAACTCACACAATCACAATCAGTTTTTTTCCTCGCCAACCTGCGTATGCTGCAACTCTGCAGCAGGTCTGCCTCTCCACCACGGAATTGAATTTCAAGTTCAATCTCACCAGCACGAAGATGCAGACAACGTGCTTAATAAATCAGGGCTAGTTTGCAAGTTCAGCCAAGAGGGCGCGGTCAAAACAAGAACTGCGGTTGGTCCGAGACAATCGGTTTGACACAGAGTAACAGTCCGCACCTTCCTGGCCTCACCACATTAGTGTCTTTAGCACAGGATGATTGCGGGATGATTGCATCTGTTTCCATGTCAACGCTGCTGCTCATCTAGACCTGTCACAAGGCTAAGGGCCGTAATCCTAACACTGTTGGCCTGCTCTGACAGTTGCTATTAGCACGTACTGCATTTAAGCAAACAAGGTCACGCCGTTGCTGTCACACATAATCACGTTGAATTCTCTCGCGCTCTTTGGTGATTGCCTGGTAGCAGCACAGTTGCTTTTGGGCGCTAAGTGCACTCTTGTCGTCCTTCTACCTCGCGGGTTCTGCAGGCAGCAAGGAACACACACTTCACTCAGGGCAGTGGGCCAGTGACACACCTTCATTTTCCGTGAGATTTGCTCAAGATTGGTCAGGATGGTATCCAGACTCGTGTCTTGCATGGCATGCCAGCATCCGCGCTTGGTGCATGTGGGCCAGCTTGCTAAACGTCCTATACACTGATATGAGCAGTTGCAACAATCACCAGATTGGTAACAATCTGGTGATTGGTAGGATCAGAGCTGGCCAAGCGGTTGCTGTGCGATGATTGCAGAGCTTGGGTATTCTTGGGCACATAAGCAGGTTGTAGTTAGTTTGTACCATAACCTCACCCCCCTAATTTTGTTGTTGATCCCACTCACTCTGCAGCCCTCCGTTCTTCTCACGCATCATGGCACAGAATTCCAAGTAGTCAATCGTCCCGTCGCCATTTTTATCGGCTGTCGCCAAAAGCACGGCTGCGTCGTCAAACACGCCAAACTGCTTGAGTGCAACTGACAGCTCCTCCACGCTGATGCTGCCGCTGCCATCCCTGTCAAGCTGAGCGAACGCCTTCTGAAGCAGCTCCTCCTTTTCAAGCTTGCTGATGTGCATGGTGGAAGCGACGAACTCGTTGTAATCAATCAAGCCGTCGCCATCCACGTCAGCCACGCTCATCAAGTGTCCAAGGTCTTGTTCGCTGATCTTGTGACCCCACTGACTGAGTGCCTTGCGCATCTCTACCACTGTGATAGTCCCACTCTTGTCCTCATCAATAGACTTGAACAACTCCTTCAAACCTGCGGGAATGCATTTGGCAGGTGACGCTCCTGTGAGTTATGGACTGGCCAGTATGCAAAAGTCCCCCGCAAGGCAATCAAAAAGCATGTGCATGCCAGTGCAAATTCGCCTCTGCTTCATGTGGCAGCAGGCAAAGTCTTACCTGCGATCTCATCTGTTGACAGTTGTTGACCCACAACCATGAGGCACATTTTCTTGAGCTTGTTCAGCTGAGCGAACTGGTGCATTCTCTTCAGCACCACGCTGTCCAGGGCCACGTCCTCACGCATGCCCTCGTTGACAAACCAGTCGTGAGAGAGAATGTCCTGTGCTGTCGCCCGCTTGGTGGGGTCCTGCTCCAACAGCATCTTGACGCAATCCTTGGCTGCCTCACTAAGCTTGGGCCAGGGCTCTGTCTTGAAGTCAATGTGCCCTCTGAGGACCATCTTGAAGATTTGTTCCTGCAAGAACGACCAGACTGTGGGCACATTTGAGCTGGTTGCCAGGCCCAGCATCTTAGAATGTGATGGTATGAGGTTGCAGCTTTGCCTTGCTACTAGTTTGCAAGGAATACATAAACCAGTCAGCTAAACCACATGCACGGCATGTGGAACAGCAAATCCCCCTCTTTCTTGTCGCCTTTCCCGAGCTGAGCGCCTTGAAGGTACTGTCTCAGGGCTGTGGCAAACATACCCTATTTTGCCCTGCCGCACCTCTGTGTCTCCCCAGAATGGCGGCAATCCCGACAGCAGGATGTAGAGAATGACGCCTAAACTCCACATGTCCGCCTCATGGCTGTAGTTCTTGCGCAGAACTTCAGGAGCAACGTAGTAAGGAGAGCCCACGAGGTCGCGAAACCTTTCACCAGGCTTGAAGAAAACGCCAAGGCCAAAATCTGCAAGTACGAACGTAAGGGCGATGCATCACATGTGAGGTGTGAGCCCTCGAGTCTGCTCATGGCGTGTGCGCACCTACTCAAAAGAGCCATAGCAACAGATTCAGAAGCCAATATGCTAGCGCTTGAAGGCCATAATGCTTCAGGTAACAGATACGTTAGCGCATCAAAGGCTTGTGCGAGGGTGATAATCCTTCAAAGCTTGGAGGGGGTGAAAAGCCAAGTCAGTATGCATTGGTGTCACGTGCTCTATGTGGGTGCAGTGTACAGGCGAACAACCATCGGCAAGTTGCGAGCTGTGGGAATCATTCCTCTGGCCACTGTCACCCATGTCAACTGTTGGCAACTCCGTGCACCAATCCTACCCTGGCTCTCATAAGCAGCTGCCCACCCGCTACCGTACTCAAGTCTTGCACGTGCCTGTGAGCTTGAGCTCGCCCTCAGGTCCCTTGCTTGTAAGTAGAAAATTTTCTGGCTTGAGATCACGATGCATGACGCCCAGTTCGTGGCAATGGTGCACCACTTGAACCATTTTTTTGAACACCTGTGGATTTCATGTACAACATGCAACTGCCATTGGCTCAACCAGGTCAGGATTCACATCAAAAGCCTATGTGTGCAGGTTGAAGATCACGTGCAGTTTGTGTTGTGGTCCAAGTGATGCGAAGAGCAATGCTCTTGGCTTTTCCTCTTGCCTGCTATCCTCTGTCGTCCTTCCTTGTACCGCAGAAAGCCGCATGCTTGCAGGCTTCTGCCAACTTGAGACACCTCTAGTCTGTTGTGACAAACATGACGCCAGGTTGTGGTCTCTGGCAGGCATTGGCTTGAAAGTGGTGCACAGCGCGAGGCAGCATATGACACCACCACCGCCTGGCTGTGCCCATGGCCATGCTGGTACTTGAGACCAGCGTGCTGCTGGGCAGACTAGTAAGCAGCAGAACCTGCAGCTCATGACAACCCACCTGAGCTGCCTTCTTTTCTGAGAAATTGCCGGACTCGACAATGCTGTCGAAGAGCTCGCCTCCAGCACACACTTCCATGCACAGGTGGACGGCGTCCTTGTCCTCATACGTACTCTGCAGGCCAAATGAATGTGGGTAGAATGGTGTGACACATACATCACAGCCAGTGTGTCATGCATGCAAGCAAGGGAAAATTGGAGGAGATCGCCCATTTGTCATGCATGCATGGAACACGGGCGTAACCAAGCAGCCTTACCTTGAGAGTGACTACGTTCTGATGTCCTGCCACTAGGTTCATGATCGCCACCTCAGCTTGCACATCCTTCACATCCTCCTTGCATACCAGCTTGCCCTTCGAGATGGACTTGACGGCAATTTGCTCGCCGTTCTTCTTGTAGATACCCAATCGCACAACTCCAAATGCACCCTTGCCTGCAAAGCATGCGCAGAGCTGGTGAAAGCGAGCAAGATCGATACGAAAAGTGAGGTAGGGTTGCCTGTTGCACACTGCCTGCCACCGTTCAGGGCTGCCTGCCTCCAGCATACGTGCATAGCTTTACAAGAAATATCTGACGCACCTAGCTGCTTGTCCAGCCTCAGTACATCGTCCAGCTTGGCGTCATTGGGCGCTTTGCCTAAGATGTTTGCGACAGAAAAGGTTGGCGCTGACATTGTGGGAGAGCCAAACGGCTACCGTGAAGGCCAGAGGCAAGCCCTGCATGCAAAACAAATTGTAAATGGGACGGCACTTGCCGGTGTGGGCGAAGCCCTGCAGGGCAGCTATCTTGGCACTTGAATCAACACGCCTTAACGGCAAAGGTAGGCTGATCTGCACGGCATGCCTGCAGGCGTACAGGTAGGCTGAGGCCTGCTGGCTGCCGCCTGGGGTTAATCTCCCGTAAATCCTGAAACCCTGAGATTTCACCCGCTGGCAGCACCAGAGATCAGGCATCCAGTGGATTGTTTTGACTTTGACACGGGGAAGCAAACCTAGACACACATATGCCTTTCTGCTTCCACTTACCCTGCTCCGCGCGCAGTAGCTGCAGCCTTTTCTCCTTCAGAGCAGCCCAGCGGCTTTTATAGAGATGCGATGGCAAGGAAGCTGCAAGACAGCGTGCCAAGGCTTGCCTGCGGTCTGCCAAAGATGGCAGCGGATGTAAAACCGTCGCCGTCACATGGCCACCCGCCCCTGCATTGGCAACTCACGAGGACGGAGTGCCGGACGACATCAGGGTCCTCAATTCCCATCAATACAATTCAGGGGATGCTTGCCGCTGAACTCCAGGAATGTTGGCGATTCCTCAAAACATGCATGTCCAGTCCTCGCACAGGGTTCACAATGCATAACCACAGCTGTACACAACACACTTTTGGACGATTCACGAAAGCGAGTACCACCAACTCGTAAATTTTGGAGATCGTGATTGGGGACGATGCAGAATTATGTTGAGTTAGAGCTGGTTGGCAAGGGCTCTTATGGCAAGGTCTTTAAGGTAAGCACTACTTTTGGAAGGTGGAAGCCGTATGCTGCATCGCGGCCAAGAGCATGCCTCGTGAATGTGTTGGCGGATGACCTGCTGCCGTATTGTTGCATCACATCATCAGGTGAAGAGCTTAGCAGACCAGCAGAACTACGTGCTGAAAAAGGTGGCTTTTGATGGCAGCGGGCAGAACGAGGCAGAGGCCAGCCTGCGCGAAGCGCAGGTTCTGTCATCTCTTCGGCATCCACACATTGGTAAGCATGCGCTCATCAAGCTGGTCGACTGTTACATTTGCCATTTGGGAATGATGTGCCGTGTCATTTGATTGCCCCGCAGTTCCGTACAAGGAGTTCTTCAAGCATGACGATGGTGACCTGTGCCTTGTCATGGCATTTTGTGAGGGCGGGGATCTTTTCCACTACATCAAGCAGTTGCGGTACGCACCAATAGATACGGAGCCAGCTGAAAACATCAAGCACCATAGATGCAAACCCAGGATCCTGCCCTGCGCGCTCAGTAACCAGCCAGTGAAGCGGTCAGAATCTGATCAAGCTTCATGCACCGTCGAGCAACCTCTTCCACACCAGCCTTCCTTAGGCACTTGAACATGCAATGGAACACCATCAGCATTCTTGTTGCATCAGCATTCTTGTTGCTCTGACCTGTCTCGAATGTCCTTTCCTGAATTACTGGTCCTGCAGACGCTCCAGCACTAAAATGGACGAGAACCTGGCTTGGCAGTGGCTGGTGCAGCTGCTACTGGCGCTGTCGTACTGCCACAGCAAGAAGATTCTGCATCGTGATGTCAAAAGCCAGAATATATTCATCAGTGAGGGCAAGGTAGGCCGTGGCATTACCATTTAACACTATCACGCCTTGCACAAACTGAGTCATCTGCTGCTGCTGCAACAGTGTGGGTACCATAGTTCCTATCTCATGCTCATGTGATACTTATGGGCAGACTGTAACTATTATTATGCGTTTTGCACCACTCTTGATAGGACTGTACCTATTCTACGTGTTTATGCGTTACTATGCCCAGTGCATGAATGCTAATAATGTTGCAGGTACTGCTGGGTGACTTTGGGCTGGCCAAACAACTCCAGCGCACGATTGAGATGGCTCGCACGCCCATTGGCACGCCCTACTACATGTAAGTGGTTGCATGGTATTTATTACAAGTCCTGCAGAATATGGGCGTCAACAGCATGGCAAACTGGAGCGCTGTGCTGCACGCACGGCTCCAGGTCTGAAGGCACATCAGTAGATGGAAAGCATTGCTTTGCCTGCTCACCAATTGTTGCCTACAGGTTTCCCCCTTGCTGAACCCATGGTACTCTGTGCATGTGCTGCAGGGCCCCTGAAATCTATGAGGAGCAGCCCTACTCGTACAAGAGTGATGTGTGGGCCCTGGGTTGCGTCATGTACGAGATGCTGACAGGGAGACCGGCCTTTGCAGCGGACAACCTGTCGCGAGTGGTCATCAGGGTGCGTGGCAGGGATTGAGCAGAATGGGATCAATGGAGCAGAATGGGATCAATGGAGCAGAATGGGATCAATGGAGCAGAATGGGATCAATGGAGCAGAATGGGATCAATGGAGCAGAGGGGGGGTGAACTGAATTGAGCGATGGCAGGGATGGCAGAATGGTTCATCACACGTTGCCGGGTCAGGTCAGGGGTTCAGGCGGGGATGGAATGGCGTTTGTCTTGCGCCTGTCATCTGGCCCGCAGTTGCCAGCTTGCCTCACTGCGAATGGCTCAACAGAGCGGCGTGCATGGTTCACTGTAGTTGCATCAGGTTGTCCTGCTGCTGGGCTTGCTCTGCAGTGCAGGTTGGTTTTGTTTTACGTTGACCCCACAATAGCGCTGAACCTGCCGTTCGTCAGAATGCTAGCAGCCGTGCTAGCACAAAATAAAGCGAACTGACAATGAGGCCAGCAGCAAACCATGCCTTGTCATTGCTGGCTCACACAGTCGGTCTGCATGACCACCCAGCGTGTGCATCACCGAGATATTCATCATGTTTTGCCGTCTGTGCCCCTCCCCAGGTCATCCGCGGCAACTATGACCCCATTCCCACGCACTTCAGCCAGGAAATGCGGGAGATTGTGGGTAGCATGCTGTGCAAGACGGTCAAGAACAGGCCTGAGGTGAGGCTGGTGAATGGGGCGTCATGAGGCTGGTACCACCTGCTAACACATGCAGGACTGCAGGTGCAACATGCTTTTCATGATCCAGATGTCGTGTCTTGGTAGTTTGCCTTTTCATGTCGCATCACAAGAATGATGGGCGGCATGAGGCTGGTGCCAGCTACGAAGGGACGGGTACTGCAAATGCCGCCTGCTTGCAAACATCTCAAGTCGTGTCTTTGCAGGTGCCTGTCATGTTGCATCACAAGGATTGCTCCTCTTCTACTGGCGTGTGCCGGATGCACACGAGCACGTCCGCCTCTTAGGCTCTGCACAGGCCCACATGCTGTTGCCTTCTTAGTTGTCATTCACCCATTCTCTCGCCCAGCATCAATCCATTCAAGCTTGTGTTTGACTGCACCGTCCCACGCTCTGCCTCAGGTGAACGATCTGCTGCAGCACCCCTCAGTGGTGCGCCATGTCCAGCAGTACCTGGACTCACTCAGTGCCGCAGGGCCCGCGGGGTGGAGCACGTGGCGCATGAAGCTGCCGCCCTCAATGCTGGCACAACTGGCAGCGGTCGTGGCAAAGAGCAGGTGCGGCCATAGGAGTGCGGGTCAGGGGCTGCGCAACAGGGTCAGTGTCAGTTTGCAACTTTCCCCTGGCTTGTGGCAACAGGCCTGCCAATGTTTTTCATGCCACTGGGCATGCCAGCTGCACAAGCATGTCACAGTGTGGGCCTGTCGTCATCAAATGTCGCAACAACCAAGTAGGCCGTTTGCTTCTGCTCTCTGTTGGCACATCATCCGGATAACTGAACGTCAAGGCCATTGGCTGCATGCTTCTGCTGTCCCGGCATGCTTCTTCTGTCCTCGCCAAGCACACTCGTGTGCGCTCTGCCTCCACAGGCTGTCCAGTAATGGCGAGGCAGTGAGCACAGGTGGTGAGCTGCGCGGCGGCTACGCTGCCTCCCCTCCCACGCCCGCCGCCCCACCACCACCGGCAGCGGTGGTCCAGCAGCCTGAAGTGCGCCGCAACCTGCTCCCTCAGCAACTGGAAGACGCTCTGTCTGACTCAGCACTCATTGACGGTAAGCGGCCATACGCTGGTGACCCTGTGTTCCCCTTGCACACGTCATCTTTCATGCACGGACCCACCCGGGTGTACATGTATATGTTTGGCATTTCTTTGGGTGTTCAACCTTGTCATGGCATGCGCTCAACCACAAACAGGACACAGAAACTTATTTGAAAGGCGCACGTCAGTTGCAGGCACCATTGTGCTGATGTAGTGATGGACGGCCACGGTTGTACACATGCTCACCTACCCACTCTACGCTCTCGGACGGAGGGCCATGGTCGCGTGCCTTTCATTATCTAGGTCGCGTGCCTTTCATTATCTAGCCCGCATACTGTTATGTACATCTAGCCTATTCTTATGTACGCATACTTGAATTTCCCGTGCTGCACAAGTTTCTCCCTCCAATCGTTGTTCTGAAGTTTTTGTTTACAATCAGCATTATGCCAATTATCAAGTGTTTTGAGTGCGAGGCTTGCCTATCCCGCACCGTGCAGGTTTCTCGCTCCAGTCGCTCCTCAAGGATCTGCCCCCTCCCGCTATGGCAGCGCCCACAGCCCAGCAGGACGAGGCCATGGGCATGGCAGCGGGGGGCGACTCCATGGTGCTGGGCAGCATGGACGGGCAGCAAATGCAGCAGGTCGTGGCGGGGCTCAAGGCCAACCAACTGCCAGGTGCGGTCACAACAGCTGCAGCAAGCCTCAGGGGCAGGAGAACAGGCTCACAAGGTTGCTCTAACAGTTGCAAAAGCATCACATGGTTGGCAACGAGCGCCACAACAATCTGTTAGCAACTCAACGGGGGCTGCAATGATTCGCTTTGGCAATTAAGGCCATGTCCGGGCAGGCACGCCCTTCTTTTGGTATTCTTAGCTGTGTGTGGCATAGGGTGATGCCTAGGACAAGGATTTGTTCGGATTGCAAGAACGCCATGCTGCCATGTAAAGCCTTGAGGCACGATTTCGCACAAATGGCGTGCTTGTAACTCGGGACAGAAAAGCCTGGCTCAAGGCATGTGAGAACTTCACTGGGCCAAAGCATGACTAACCCTGAATTCTGAAGAGCTGGTTGCGCAAGGCCCAGTTCTTCGTTGCTGAAGTTCTCACATGCCATGAGTCAGGCATTCTGTCCCGGGTTACAAGCACGTCATTTGTGTGCACCGGGCCAGCTGATCAGAAGTCAGAGTTAGTCATGCTTTGGCCCAGGATGGAAGGGAACCGGTGGCTGAAAGTCACGCCGTGTTTGTAAACGTCTTTGCTGCCCGTCCAGGCAAGGGGGTCAAGTATGCAGAGCTAGCGCTGCTCCAGCGGCAAGCGAACGTGCTGGGCCTGCCTGTGTGACGGCCGCCCATGCACATGGCACACATGCTCTGGGTAGGTGCCGCTGGGATGCCGCTCTGGCCCCACTCAAGCAGGCCCAGCACGTAACGCTGCATGCGCACATAACCAACCGACATTCCACGTATAGTTGTCAACTGTTCTCTTGCAGTAGCCTCCTTATCTTTTGCTGGCCACATGCGTGATGCGTGTCAGCTAGCTTCATAGGGTATGCCCTTCTTCGCACCGTGCCTCAGCTGCATTGTGCCCATTGTGCACAGCTGCATTGTGCACAGCTCCATTGTGCACAGCTGCATTAGTTCGCTTGACGTTTCGTCCCCACGCAGCAACGTCACCTGTGTGGTTGTTCCTGTAGGGAGGGCCGAACCCGCATTGGAGCTGCTGCTGCTGACTCACCAGGTAGCAGGGCTCGTGCCAGCACCACCCAGCGTCCTCGCACCCCTACCCGCCGCTGCAGCCCACGCTGCCTGGGCCATCACCACAGGCGGTGGGTACGGGGACATAGCGCCGGATGCAAGGATGATGACAGCAAGCTTCAGGCGGCCAGCGGTGAAACGCACTGAGCAGAGAGAAACGGATGCAAGCGGGTGGAGCGAAGTGGAGCCAGGAGTGACAGGTGGCGCCAATGCAGACGTTTCTTGGCTGGCTGGCGCCCTGCCTTCGGCAGGCTTTCAGGGTGCTGTTCAGCCTGCCTGGGGTGAACCTGCCACAGCTGCGGGTCCAAACCCCGGACGCATGGTTTACAGACGTTACACAAGCAGCAGCTCTGCGGCTAGTGAGGTTCCAGCCCTCGTAGGGCCGGGCGGTGCACCTGTGGCCGAAGCCCCACCCCTGGCAGGGATTGTCGAGGAGCACCCTATGCAGGAAACTGGCGATTGGATCGTAGCAAGCGCCATTGCTGGGAGCATGATGCGCCCTGGTCGCCTGCCACCAATTGCGAGCCATGCTACGCCTTTGGCGGACAGCTGGAAGCAGCCTATGCCTGGTGACAAGAGTTTGCAGCAGGACGCACCAGCTGCCATTGCTGCAGTGCGGCCCTGCACACCAGCACAGGATGTGGCGGCCGCAACCGGCGGAACGGACAGAGGCATCTCATTGCCTGCCAGCCGTGCATTTTCTCTACGACAGCAGCTAGAGCAGCAGTTAGGTGCTGGCGTGCTGAGTGAGGCTTTGCAGGCAGTTAGGGCTGCGCAGTTGCAGCAGGAGCAGCCGCCCGGCAGCGGCCTGTGGACAGGTAGTGCGGTAGGCAGGTCCCTTGACGGGTGGGCTGACCCAGGCCACAGCTACAGCTTCCTTGTTAGCGAGATATCCTACATCCTTAGCCAGGGAGAGGGTGCGACTCAGACAGACGATGAGCGAGTGTCGGATTTGCTGCCAATGCTGGACGAACTGCTTTTCCTAGAGGCACATCTAGCATCAAGTTGGGTAAGATAGAGGCACATGGCAATGACAACAAGATGAAATGCTGATGCGCGTCCTTTGCGATCTAAGTGTTTGTACCATTCAGACGCTGCACATGCCGGGTGACAGCTTGACAGGAGAGTTGTACTGCTACATGGATTAATAGCTTGGCAAGGAAAAAGCGGCAGAAGTTATTTCATTGCTGATAGTTGCCAATCTGCCACCATCCCAATTGTGTGTCCGATGTGTTGCACCCATGTCCATTACGCATAGACCGCCTGCGTGCACTGAGAACTGTATGTCCTGACACGAACTCACGGACAGCAGTTGAATGACACATGCTATGCAGTGTCAGCATCATTTTCCTCTTGACTGGGCCAAGGGCAATGCTTTCACAGCTGAACAAACCTGCAAGCGTATTCTCTGGCCCCGATTCATCGTGACCAATGTTCTCTAGACGCAATTGATAATTGGAAAGGATAGACAGCTGGTGAACCGAAAACCAATGCAGGGAGTGATCTAACCATGCCGCCAGCTCAGGCATTAGGTGCATGGTGAGGCTACGGTTGCACTGGCCATGCGGCGTGCCTTCCCATGGCCCCTTGCACTCTGGCAGTCAAAGAGTGGCAGTGCGTTGTAGACGGCATGGATGGGTGGTACAGTACACTTTGTGCACAAGACCCGGTCCATAAACGTTTTTCTCTGATGAGTTTGGTTGCGTTGGAAGTTGAACACACCAGCATGCTCACTCCAGTGCTGAGTGACTGACATGAAGTGCACTGTAGAATACCATCTGCCAAAGAACATGTTTATTGTCGTGTTGGGTAAGACACTGTCTGATGTCTCCCTTCTCCTCCTTTTCTGTTTGGCGTGTGTACCAGGAATAGTGTGGGAGCGGCTGCCCTAAAGTGCGTTTTGCATTTATGCCAACTAGCACAGCGGGCTACTTTCTTCAGCTTGTTAGGCCAGTGTGGGTGTGTTGTACAGGACCTGCTGGCATGTAGTCCTCATGGCCATGGCAGCAACTGCACTGCTTGTTGTGCGCCTCAAGGTTTAGTGGATTGCTTGTGAGTTAGCATAGTAGGGTTATCCAGGACTGGTGACGTGCTTTCCTCACAGAGGACTGCTTACATGGACCAGGTCACAGATAGGACCATGCGCATCTCGCCGCTCTCTGTAGAGTGCCTGCAAGCATGACGTGCTGACAAGAATGCAGGCTGCCGTCACTTGCCAACTAGCCAACCGGCTTTCTCCTAACTGTCATGTTGCCTTGTAATTCGGAATGCTGCTGGTGCTGGTTGTTGCTTTGGGGTGTCAGTGTGTCCTGGCCTGCCAAGTAATACTAAAGTCGGTATCACGTTGCACCTCCACAACGAAGTAGCAGCCGGCCAGCTAGTCAAGTGGTCAAGTACCAGCCACCCAGCAGGCAGAGACAGCATTGCCATGGCTGGCATGGGATGGACGCCAGGAGAGTGCCATTTTCAAGTAAAGTGGTAATTTGTTCCGCTGTCACAAGCTGTAGATGGACAATGGTAAAACATTGTGTCCTCGTTCCTTCCCCATCTCCTGTACACATCCCAGGCTGCATTTCAAAGAGAGGCTGCAGTTCTTGGTTGGACGGCAGCTCGGTGTTCTGTGAGCTGACCCACATTATCCATTTGACTAATACAATGGCTGATTGTAATATGCCCAATTGTTTCAGCTGGTGGGATAGTAGAAGAAACTGAACGATCACATTTTGATTAGATCATCATTTCATGACCACATTTCAAGCTCACATCCTGACCAGTTCCGGCAGATTGGGTATAAAAGGTCTAGTATGCTTCTGCAGTCTTCTCGCCTAGTTTGTGTACAATTCACATTTTTCTTCACAGTTTTCCGGAATGCATTGAGAGTCTGCAACACTGTGCTGAGTTACCCCACTGCTGATGTAGTGCAGTCAGATCCGTATCAGAGTTGGCCAACGAAAAGTTCCTTTCACAACTTGCATTTTGACTCATTCGCAGCACAGACACCGTCATGACTCAACTCCACCCTCATAATGTTTGTTTACAAGTGCGTCCTGGCACTATCCGTACAGTGTGATCGATAACATGTCTGCTCTTGAACGCAAAATCCAGAGATAACAAAGGCAAACGTCATACACTCTGGTGATAAGACACAAGGAATTCATAGCAATGTTGACGGCTCCTGACTAAGCCTCAGACAGGGCATGCAGGCAGATGAGCACTAATGATTTGGTATATCACACTTCTTAAACGTTCGACATTTGCAGGATGCTATCATCCTGACGAGTGCCTAGGGTGTGCAACACCACTACCTGGCACAACCTGCTGAAAAACACCTGCAGCGGTCACAGAAAGGATCTTCAAAAAACTCAGCTGATGCCGTTCACAGCCCCGCTTGCATGGCGGCCACGCTGGCTGCGCTTGTCATTTTCTAGAATGGAGTAACATCTCAAACATCGTGCATGCGGCACTCGTCCTCGTCTTCATTGTCCTTGCAGTATGCCTCAAGAGGGTCAGAGTTCTCCTGTGAGTTAACCTGCACAAGTGCATGACACAATTCTTATCAGTGGTATCAGTGGACTTCATGTTGCTCCACCTTCAGCCTTGCATGTGGTTGTCAGCATAATAGCATTGACGGGCTGAACTGTCGACAGCAAACATTTGCGAGCTCCATGCCCCATACACTCAGCCATATCAAGCTGGCGTGATGCACCTACCTTCCGGTGGGACTTTGCTGCCAACATCTCCTCTGCCTGGTCCCATGCAACTTCACAGTCCTGCACAGACATTCACATCGTGTCATTGCAGTGCGCAGATCAAACAATTCTAGAATGATATGCCTTGTCCATTTTCGCTGTGCCCATGCAGCATTGTTTGAGGACGCATGACGACTCACAGCGATACGTTCGGCATCGCTCGAACAGGAATGTTTGATGCAATGCACACAAACCTCCGGCACGAAACCCTACTCCCTACCCATTGTCATCAATGGACGTCTTGTCAGCTGCGCACTAGACGCCAGTGAGACCACCACGTACCTTGCTCTTCACGCCCTTCTCGCCGCAGTCTCGTTCGGCGGCCTCAAGCGCTTCCTGCACCGGGTGAGAACTCATTGGACTGGTGAGATGACTTGGGCAAGGCGTAGGAGCTGGCATACTGCGTCTGAATCCAATCATTCAGGCTGGCAGATCATGCTGTATTGGCCTGATCCAGGCCTTCCAGAGGTTCCGGTTTCGATGTCTCGGGGTTTTGCTGTGAAAGGCGGTGACGCAAGACACTCACCTTTAGTTGGGCGTCTAGGCTCTTTTGAGGAGTAGCCCGCACAAATACAGCACGGGCTGGGCGCACGGAAGCGCGAGGCCGCTGGACTACTGCTGCCTGTGCCACGCGGTGGGATGAAGCGATCATGGCCATTTCTTTGGAAGAACGGAACCTTGATTGGCTCTTAAGATGTTTATTAATAAGATATCAAGTGCAGGTGTATCAGAATGCGTACTGTGCGACGCTCATGACAGCCCAGGAGTCTTCTTATAGCCGTTTGTCGGGTTTCACGTCATACATCACAGATTTCACTCGTTTCGTTATCCACGCACCTAAGCTCAGTTTCGTCCCGAAACTTCTAATCCATCGTCATACCCGCAATTACCCACGGCTGACTGCACCACCCGGCTAGCCGGGCCCACCTGTCGTCATGCTCGGCGCTGGATCAACGTGCATTGGCTCTCCACCCATCTGGGAGAACCCTGCAGTGTTGGGCATCAACAAGCGAGCACCTCACGTGCCTTTGAGATCACATGCAACTTTATCCTCAGCAGTAGGCTGGTTCCAGCCTGGCGGACAGGCAGACTACCAGGGTTCTGTGCACCATCTGTCCGGCAAAGCCTGGGATTTCAAGCTCTTTCCAAACCCTCAGAGTGTGCCTCCATGCTTCTGGGAGACCAAGGATGGCGATGAGGCTCTCAATGAGTGGGGCAAGGTATGGATGCAGTTTTCAAGTGCTTACATCGAGTTCATCTGTTAAGGGAAGGTGCGCTTTGTGATCTGCAAGGTGAAACGGGCATAACCAGCCATTTTCCTGAAGTGCCAATGTTCCAAACTTTAGCACAAACGCTTAGCAACGTCTGACAACATTTGACCACAGTTGTGCGTTACAACTTCTCCTGTCAACACACCATGCCTCCTGCAGATTCCAGTCCCGTCTAATTGGGAGTGTGAGGGCCATGGCACGCCCATCTACACAAACTTCGTCTATCCCATCCCTGTGGACCCGCCTTTTGTGCCCTTGGAAGACAACCCCACGGGCTGCTACCGTACCAGCTTCCCCACTCCTGCAGCGGCGGCAGAGGCGGGCGCCAGAACATTCATAGTGTTTGAGGGTGCAGACAGCTTTCTCAGGTAGGTTCGCTTCTGAAGGTTACTGCCAGCTAGTGCCAGCTGTGATCAGGATTACCTCTCAGCACCCAAATCGCAAGTTCTGCTTTGAGGGCGTGAGGAATTGCAACATTATAACTGCATTGTCTTGAACCTCATGCATTACTGGCCATTACAAGTGCTCATCCTGCTATGATTTGGAGACCGGGTGCCTGGTCACTGCAGCACCTTGATTGCTTCCTCACACATGCCATCCCAACTCTGCCTTGCAGTGTGTGGCTGAACGGCGAGCTAGTGGGCGTGTCCAAAGATAGCAGGTTGCCTGCTGAGTTTGAGGTGACGCACTTGCTGCAACCAGCCACACCAGAGGGCAAGCCCAACGTACTGGCAGCTCAGGTGCGACAGGCCAACAGCAAGGACGCAAGCTATACATTGACTTCAGTAGCGGATACTGTGGACGGAGGTTCAGACATAGTTCAGCACAACAGTCACAACAGTCACAACAGAATTCAGCCCACCTTCAATGCCTTCCTTGGTAGCCGGTCATGTCAGCCTGCTGTCGTGGTTGCGCCGCCTGAGTCCAAATAGCCAGGATTTGCTACTTGAGTTGGCTGCAGGTGACAGCAGTCATGTGAACGGGGCGTGTTCAGCTGTAGGTTCACTTGGCCCATGTGCACAATTACAGCAATCAGGCTCATGTCAGCGGCCTCCATTCCATGTTCCCAGGTTGTGCGTTGGAGTGATGCCACGTACCTGGAAGATCAGGACATGTGGCGGCTCAGCGGCCTGCACCGGCCCGTCACGCTGGCAGTCAGACGCGCTGAGCACGTGGCCGACTTCCAGATGGCCACCCCCCTGAGCTTCGCAGTGCAGGCCAATGGGGAGGTGGCACTTGCCTCGGCCCGCCTGGATGTGGCGGTGCATGTGGTGCGTGGGTCTGCATTGGTCGCTTGCATTCGTTGCTTGAGCCTGGCCCTTCTGTTGCCCTGGCATGGACAGCACCAGCCCACCCTTGTCCTCGCCAGACATGTAGAGTACCAGCTGGTGCGTCTTTCATTGCGTGATGGTGCAGACTGTCTGTTGCTATACTGCTGAGCTGTTTGTCGCTAGCTGTGTTGCTGTATTGCTGAGCTGTTTGTTGCTCACTGTGTTGTACAATCCCAGTGGTGCTCCACGGGTTCCTTCATCCATGACCACTCGCTGGTCGCCCCTTGCGCTGCAGGTTGCCCCCTCCCTGGGGGCCCTATCCGCCTGCCGCGTGCGGCTGCACCTCATTGCAGGCTCTGACCTCTCGCAGCGCCTCACAGCCGAGCCCGTTGACCTGCCCATTCGCACGGGCAGGTGGTACGCTGCGGACTCGTGCTCAGGGGCGGCAAGGGGCAGGGCAGGCCAGGGGGGCGTGGCCAAGGTAAGCACCTGGGTATCTGAAGCCCAGGGGCACGAAGCGGGACTTACGACTGTGCTGACGCATAGCATGTGTTGCGTTTTAGTACTTACCACAGAAAGGCGCGTGATGGTTGTGAGGCCATGTGATTGCGTTTGCAGTGCCTGGAACAGTCTTTACACGCATTGCCGCCTGTCATCTCTATCTACGAATTGCTGCCGTGCCATGCTTCCATCTTTCTCTCCTCCCACCCTGACATGAACAGCCACAATTTCAATCTGCGACCCATTTCATTGACAGCATTTGTCCGCAACAGAGGCAGGACCTGACTGCTAGCTGAAGTACACACCAGCTGTGTGTGAACTAGCCCTCCCCGCACGGCCTGCACGATCATGCGATCCAGCCAGCTGTGCTCTCCTGTCCCCGTGGCCGCACATAGGCGTCCATCTCTGTCATGCACAACATTATCCCGCCACAGCGGCAGCCCCTGACTGACAGCTTGCATACACACCACCTGCACAAGCATGCAGTTTACCTACCTGTGTCCGCATGTCCGCACCCAGGCATCTCTCGACATGCGCGCTGTGCTGGGCCGTCTGCCCGAGCTGTGGAGCGCCGAGCAGCCCTCGCTGTACCTGGCAGCCATCGAGCTCATCACCACTGACGACGCTGGCAAGCAAACCTCAGTGTATGAGTCGTGCCAGGTGCGGGCAGATAGCAAGCTCCAGACGTGCTTGCATTAAATGCCAGCTCTCACCACACCACAGGGTACACTTCGAGTCTTGGCTGAATCCACACCCGCACTCCTCAGTTCTTGGCGCCAACTTTTCTCAGAAATCTGTCATTGGCATAAGCTTGCCCAGGTCAAGCCTGTCATTGCAGAGTTCACGCAGCATTGACAGTATTGTGTGTTCAACTTCCAGTTACAATGGGCCTGTTCTCCACTGTGCCGTCCTCAACTGCACACGTCGTTGAGCAAGTTCTGCTGCTCTGGCTGCTACCTGCCCCCCTTGAAGGTCGGTTTCCGGCACACGTGTGTGTCCGGTGGGCGCCTGCTGCACAACGGCCTGCCGGTGATGATGCGCGGGGTCAACAGGCACGAGTGGGACCACCGCACTGGGAAGGTCATCAGTGAAGAGCACATGATCAGGTGAGGCAAGGCAACGAACATAGGCGCCATATCCTCAACTACAAGCTGATGAAGCAGGCACAGGTGATGACGCTGCAGCGGCAAACGGTTGAAAACATGAGAAGCTGTTCAGTTCATGCAACCAGACACGCTGCAGACTCCTAGCCATGGAGGTTGTGTGTGTGTGTGTGGCACCGACCGTGGCAGGGTTGGCCAGTTTGTTGTGGGTCAGAATGAGCCGACTCAGACACAGACTGTGCAAGTATGTGTTGTTTGAGGGTATCATCACGTGTTGTTGTTGTATCCCGATGGTGTGGTGCCATCATATCTTGGCTGCTGTAATGCAGGGACATTCTGCTGATGAAGCGCAGCAACATCAACGCCATGCGCTGCTCTCACTACCCAAACACCATGAGATGGTGAGTGGTTCTCAAAGGTGGCAAAACACCAGGTTTGTAACACTGCCCAGTCAGAAACAGTGTCTGCCTTGCAGCTCAAGCTCCAGGTGCCATGTACAGGCACCCTGTATTACTGGTGCACACCAACGCTAAAACCTGTGCTGGATGATTTACAGTGCCGAAAATGTGCAAAAACAAAATCTGAGGTTCGTGAAAGCAAAAATCTCAAACAGCAAAAAACCTGATTCGTAACTGTTTTTGACCATCAGGTTCCTGAAAAAATTCGCTGAACAACACGGTACTTCGTAAACAGAAGGCAGGGTCAGAATGGCGTTGGCACATCGGCCCGTGTAAACTGCACGACGTTGAGAGGCATCCTGAAACACACCAGCCGTCTCATGCGAGTTTGCATGCTGTGCCAGTGGAAACCAACATGTAAACGTCAAGCTCAAGCTGCCTTGCAACGAATCTGCTTGCAACACACGGTCAAATGCTTGCAACACACGGTCACGTGCTTGCAACACACGGTCACGTGCTTGCAATACACACTGACACGCTGTGACTGGTGTCATTGGCTTGCCAGGCAATGTACAGCAAATCAGCACAAACCGTAAGCATCTTGATGTTGATAACACACGCTTATATCATCATCACGCCCCCAGGTACGAGCTGTGCAACCTGTATGGGCTGTACGTGGTGGAGGAGATCAACCTGGAGACGCATGGTTTTGACCCTACGTTCCAGGACAACGCCATGAACCCAGCATGCAGGCAAGTTCGGATCTAGCTCAAGTCGATTGGTAGACGTTATTGGATATGCAGCTCAGGCAGCTCAGGCAGCTCAGGCAGCTCAGGCAGCTCAGGCAGCTCAGGCTGCTAAGACAGCTCAGGCAGCCCAGGCAGCTCAGGCAGCTAAGGCTTACTGCCTTCTGGGCTTTTGAACATCATGTACATCATCAAGTTCATGCATGCACATGGAGCCCGCTGATCACAGAGGCAAACCTTTGCTTAGACTGTGTAGCCAACTCGTTTATGCAGTTCGTCGTTGCCAGCACGTGTCACTTGCATCATCAGCCAAGTGAATAATTGCAATCTGCCGCAACATTCAAGGTTGTATGCATGGTTGGTAAAAGAAAACTAAACGATATGTTGTTCATTCTTGTGTTACATGCTGCAGTGCTTCCTGGTCCAGTGCCATCTTTGACCGGGGCGTTCGCATGTACGAGCGCAACAAGAACCAGCCCTGCATCTGCCTGTGGTCCCTGGGCAACGAGTCAGGCCACGGGGCAATCCACAATGCGCTGGCCGCCTGGCTGAGGGCTAAAGACTCGTCGAGACCCATACACTACGAGGTAAACAGAAGCCGCCTCACATGAGCCACCTCTATTGGAAAACATTTCTTTGCGATTAATCCAGAACAAAACATGAGGACCCAATGACTAAGGTGTCCGTGCAAAGCCATCATTTCATGTGTGCTTTCGGCAGGATGAGGGTACACAGGCTGCCGACGCCAGGCGCCATTTTCGGGAAAGCAAGGGCAGGAGGCAGAAGGCCGCAGAAAGCACCAGGAATCAGGCCACAGCAGTGTAGCCAGTGCTTCTCAACGCGGCAGTATCTGACGCAAGGTACGTGGGAGCAGCCAGCGTTGGCGTCAACTGCCAAGAGCCTAAAGGCATCAGTCAGGCTCGGTCGTGCTGTGCTCCATGGTGTCAAGGAGTAACTGCACCGAACATGTCTTGTTCATGGGCATGTTGTGCTTGCAGGGTGGCGGTTCCCGCACGCCTGCCACGGACGTGGTGTGCCCCATGTACCCGCGCCTGCCCCAGCTGCAGTCGCTGCTGCGGCTCAAGGCAGCAGGGCAGGAGCGCAGGCCGCTGCTGCTGTGCGAGTATGCACACTCAATGGGAAACAGCACAGGTGAGCAGGAGGGTGGACACACCATGTGTCCATGCAGGGAAAGAGTCAGGGCCATGGTTATGCAGGTTGGCAGGTTCTCCCAGAGGAAGTACCAAGGGTCAGGTGGAACGGGCGTTGGGCTATGCAAACACCTGTGCAGTCAAGAGTGTACAGCTCAAAACCTTGGGGATGCTTGCAATGTGCAGCTGACCAGCGGAAGATGGCTGAATCTCAGTTTAGTTGCTGGCCTGGTATCGTTGATGCTTGGGCTGAGCACATATGGCGTGTGGTGTGTGCACATATGGCGTGTGGTGTGTGCACATATGGCGTGTGGTGTGTGCACATATGGCGTGTGGTGTGTGCACATATGGCGCGTGGTGTGTGCACATATGGCGTGTGGTGTGTGCACATATGGTGTGTGGTGTGTGCACATATGGCGTGTCGTGTGTGCACATATGGCGTGTCGTGTGCACATGTGGCGTGTGTGGTGTGCACATGTGGCGTGTGGTGTGTGCACATATGGCGTGTGGTGTGTGCACATGTGGCGTGTGGTGTGTGCACATATGGCGTGTGGTGTGTGCACGTATGGCGTGTGGTGTGTGCACGTATGGCGTGTGGTGTGTGCACGTATGGCGTGTGGTGTGTGCACGTATGGCGTGTGGTGTGTGCACATATGGCGTGTGGTGTGTGCACAGGCAACCTTGACGCCTACTGGAGTCTGTTTGAGTCCAGCCCGGGCTGTGCGGGTGGCTTCATCTGGGACTGGGCGGACCAGTGCCTGGTGCGCAAGATGGCTACCACCACCATACAAGACGGACAAGCAGGGCAGGTGAGGGCATGATGAGGAGGTTGCATCAGACAGCCGCATTGAGTGTTCATTGGGTGTGATACTGGCCCTGCAGAGTTGAGCATGGTCAGCACATCACCGGTCTGGTCAGTGAGCCGCAGGAGCGCTATCATCAGGCAGTGGCTGCCATTCATCAAAGGACGAGCCCAGACAGCCGTAGCAGTACTGCAGCGTGTACTGCTTTGCCTTTGGCTATGCACTCTGGTTCCACCGCCCCTGCTGTGGCTTCTGGTGCAGCAGGTGGAGTACTGGGCAGTGGGAGGTGACTTCGGTGACATGCCCAATGACGCCCAGTTCTGCTGCAACGGACTGGTATTCCCAGACAGAACGTAAGCACTGCCGATCTCTCCCAAAGGGTTGGCGCATGCGATCAGTGCCATACTGAAGCAGCAGCAGCAGCTGATATTGTCAGAACACTGTTGTACGGCAACTGACCAGCAGAGCCAGCTTGACAGGTCCCAGAACACCACAGCCAACAGAGGGATATGCAACTCACACGACCACTGTTACTAGTACAACACTGCTTAGCAACTAACCGCAGTGCATTGATGCACCAAGAGCCAGCTTAACAGTTGAAACAACACAACAGCCACCAGTTGGATATGGAAATCACAAGCCCTCGCTGTATTGCTTGTTCAAGTTCCAGCCATTGCGACTGTTATTGTTCGTAATGTGCAGTCCACACCCTTGTCTGGAGGAGGTGCGGCACGTGATGGCTCCTGTCAAGATCACATGGCCACATGAGCACATGCTGGCAGCCGCCGCCGCCGCCGCCACGGCCAGCGGATCCCCCCTTCCTGTGACGCCTGACAGCGCCGCACCCCTGCTGATCACCCTTACCAGCGGCTATGACTCGCAGACCACGGAGCCTATTCAGCTACAGTGGAGGGTGGTGGCAGACGGCAAGCCACTGCCTGTGCCCAGCCTACCTCTGGAGCCCAACGCCAACCAGCTGACCCCTGCTAGGGAGACGTTCACCATGACGCCCACTGCACTCGATCTGGATGGGTCACTTGTAGTGCAAGATGCGCAGGGCACAGTAGTTGCTGCTGCTGACGCCCTACCAGCAGTGCAGCGCATTCTAGCAGCACAGTACGTGGACCAGCACGCCCGGTCCCGGGAGACAGCGGTGGCGGAGGCGTGGTTGGACGTGGGTGTGCCGGCTGTGGCCCCGCGGGGCACTGCTGAGGTGGCACTGCCTGTCACGTGGGACATGCTGGAGCAGGCACTGCAGAAAGAACAGGTGTGCTGGCACTTGCTGTGGCAGGTAATTTTTCGCCATCTGATTCTCTTGTATCCTGCCATTTGTACGTTCCTTGTACCCATTAGTTTCATCAACAAATCAGCAAGGCAGGCATGACCAATGTGACATGTGCACCTCTGCGCTGAGCTCTGTTGAACTGGTTGCTGCCATCAGTGCTAGCTTGACGCTGATGCCGTGACAATGACTGATTACCGCATTGCATCAGCTTGCACTACTCGCTCACTCAATTTTTTCTCATTGTTTGTTCCAGTCTTTGTTGTGCATGCAGGCCACTGACTGCTGGCTGGAGGTACGTGCACTGCTGCTGCGTGCCAACATATGGGCCCCGGCAGGCCACCTGATCGCCTACCAGCAGCTGCGCCTGCCCATCCCGGCTGCAGCCGCGCCCTCCACCACGCAACCCGTGTCGCCTCTGACAGTAAAGCTGCTTACTGACATGGTTGGAAGGCATGTCTACCCGGACACCAGCACTCAGGGTACCAAGCTTGTGGTCACACGAGTGAGTGTGTTTGCAATGATACATTGCGTGACCCTCACTTAAGCCACAAGATGACATGACCCTCCAACCACGCTTGCCACACCAGCATTGCAATGTGTGCTGAGTTGGAGTGGAGTTTCAATGCATCACACGTGACATTCAACCATCAGGCATGAAGTGAAGGCACACTCAATACCCTGTGACCCCACGACCGAATTCATGCGAGGCTTACCATATAGTCCATATCTCATCCTGCAAGTAATTAGCTGTTAGGGTGTGCGGGATCGAAAACCCCATTTTTGGCTCATGAGCAAGTGCGGGTGCAACGACTGTAGTGGCAACAAAGATTCCTGACACATGTGTGCTGCAGGTTCCAGGCTCTGGTGAGACGCCCTCACGCGTGTTGGTGACCGGCCCCAGCGGCTTCTGTGTGGAGCTGTGCACGGCCACAGGGCTGATGCAGGGCCTCAGCCACTCGGGACAGCAGCTCATCAAGGAGCCGCTCCTGCCATGCCTGTTCCGGTGGGACACAATGCAGTTACATTCAGGTGGCCTGCAACCAGGCCTGCAACTGTTGCACAGCCTGTCTGCACACACACCAGATGCAGGTCTTCCAGCCTGTCTCTGCACACACTGTGACCGGGAATGCACGTCCGAGCGCGGCAGCACCTGCGCTTGTTATTCTCATGTCTGCGCACTGAGGTTGATGCACAGTCTGGGTTTGAGCGCCGACCACAGGCCACATAGTCCGTCATCTGGGTTGGATGGCACACACACGTGTGCAAGTGGCCCTGCATGTAGCCTGCCAATCATGGAGCTGCCACCGGCCATGCAGTGGCCATCGCATGTTCGCTTGTGGTCGCCATGCAGGGCGTGCACTGACAATGACCGCGGTGGAGCAGGCGGAACCAGCTATGCAGCCCGCTGGGCAGAGGCAGGCCTCGACCGACTAGTAGTGGTTGCAGGCAAGTTTTTTTTGAATGGGATGGTGTTCTACACTCTGGGACACCGGGCAGTACCATTGACTAAATGCATGAGTGAGTGTGTCAGACTGAACATGGTTTGCACTGGCTTTCAAAGCAGAACATGGTACACTAGGTTGCAAGGCGGACACAGAGGTTGCAAACCCTGCTATTTGCAACAACCAGAGTCATCTCCCTGCACAGCCAGTCCTTCTTCTTTGGGTGCGTTGCATGCAGATAGCGCAAGTGTGGGTTTGACTGCGGACCCCTCCGGCCAAGAGGTGGTGGTGCATGCACGCTATGATCTGCGCCCCCGGCCCGTCGCACACGGCGAGGCACGGCCTAGCGCGGGGGGTGCGGGCGTAGGGGACGAGGGCGGAGGCCACTGGTGGGCCAGCGCAGACCTGGAACCTGACGTCAACTCTGCAGCTGACGAGCCTGCCACACCCCCTGTGGATGCCACCACGCTGCAAACAGGGCCAAGCGCTGCCGGTATCACCCCAGGCACCGTTGGCCAGGCAGCCATGCATGATAAGCTGCAGGCGGGCGCTGAGAAGCAGAAGGATGGGCCTGGGTTGGCAGCAGGCAGCCATGTGTCAGGCCAGCAGAGTGAGGATGGTAACGTCGGTGCTGAAGGTGTGGTGCACGTGGGTGTGACCTACCATATCCATGTCAATGGGCTGGTGGACACGGAGTGGGAGGTGGATGCAAGGGAGGCACTGCCCGCACCGCTCAAGAAAGGACTGACAGCGTGAGTGTAAGAGGCCTGTTCCTGTGGCATGGACAGGACGAGTGAGGGTGGTGCAGGCGCTGAATTGCGTTACTGGCTGCATGCCAGTCGTCATTTGGTACCTGCAAATGAAGAAACAGCCGAAAAGTGAGGTGCCTTCTGCAGGCAGACTACCTTCTAACTATCATAACATGGCTTGTCGAGACACTTGCACGGCAAGATTTGACGGCCTAAGACATAAATTGGCGTGTATTGTTTCCTTCAGGTCTCTTCCCCGTGTGGGCGTGTCAGCCGGTCTGACTCCTGCTCTGGACCACGTGACCTGGTACGGCCGGGGCCCTCACGAGTGCTACGCGGATCGCCAGCTCAGCGCGCACGTGGGGCTGTACGAAGGCTCAGTGCAAGGCATGCATGTGCCGTACATCTTTCCACAGGTACGCGCTCTGAACCTTTTGCATGGCTCTGGTGTAGCTGCTCATTGAGCGAGCGCGGATGCAGAGTGTCACGATCAGAGAAGATGCCCTTGACGCCAACTAGCAGCGAGCCTCCGGTGGCATTCAAGCATAGGACACAAACATGATCAAGGCAAACGTCAGTGGCATTGCCTGCCATGCCTCCTGTCAATTGTCTCGTTGCGCCATACTTTTTCATGCCAAAAGCTGTGAACTTAAACATGTTGCTCTGGCCCCAAATGCGTCTCACTTCCTTCCTGTTGCCTGCCTGACCACAGGAGAACGGCGGCCGCACGGGTGTGCATTGGCTGCTGCTGCGTCCACGTCCCCCCGCATCTATCCCATGCGTGGGCCTTGCCACATTCCCAACACACGACAGCCCAGCCATGCAGATGAACGTTAGCCCATACAGCATCATGCAGCTGCATGCCGCAGCGCACGAGTTTGAGCTACATGGACTGGTGGAGGCCGGAAGCTCGGGCTCCAGTACTGGCCATGCCAAGGCAGACGCAGCCACTCACATGGTGATGGACCATGTGCACATGGGCGTGGGTGGGGATGACAGCTGGAGCCCAAGCGTGCATGCACAGTACCTGGTGCCTCCTGCAGTTTACCGCTTCTCGCTAGGCCTGCTGCCCATTAAACTGGCTGCATAATCAACTGCTATAAAAGGTTACACCATCACAACACATACCCCACTTTGTGTTTAAAAGTGTTGGCAAGCAACAGGTGTTTGCAAGCAGAATTGTTCGGAAGCACCAAGTATTTGGAAGAACCGTCCGTGAGAAAGGCGCAAGCTGCGGGGTGACAGCCTAGATGTTGCAAGCTTGCCGTATGGCTGTATACTAAAAATATGTACCAAACATTGCTTGCTGTTGATCGAGTTATGGTCCACTATGAGCACTGTCCACTGAACTGCAGATGTCAACGATTATTTTATTGATCATTCTGTTCCCAGGCGCCATAATCCAGCATTTGCATTTCTCGTTTATCCTGGCCTCTTTTGACAACCATGAGGTATGCACATGGGTGTCGCTATGCTTATATAATTATATGCTTCTTTTGTACAAGGTTTGCTTTTGGTAGAACAGCAACAGTCAGAGAACCAACTGCAAGTTGTACTAGCATGGTAGTATTGTACGGGGGCCGAGTGTAACGTTGCCTGATGCAAACGGCTTTCCCTGCGTGCCAGACTGCAGGCTAAGAAATACAGACAAAAGAATTGGATTTATCCTTATGGCCTCGGAGGCGCTGGAGATGGGCATGAGGCTCGACCTCAGCCGGAGGCGCTTGGGCGAAGTAGAGAAGAGAGAATCATGATTTCTCACCTTGATACGATGTCCATGCTAGGGACTGCGA
This sequence comes from Chloromonas sp. AAM2, assembly GCA_004335635.1. Classification (NCBI taxonomy): domain Eukaryota; kingdom Viridiplantae; phylum Chlorophyta; class Chlorophyceae; order Chlamydomonadales; family Chlamydomonadaceae; genus Chloromonas; species Chloromonas sp. AAM2. The sequence goes on along the minus strand of QAXH01006441.1, from coordinate 47,008 downwards.
GGCAACGCTGGTGAGGCTGCGCCCCACGTCTGCTTTGGTGCTGCTGCGACCCATGTCTGCAGTACTGAGCACTCAAATCAAAGCCGGCTTGATGGTTGCAGAAAGCTGACACCAGAACAGACAAGGGGCGCACCAGCACCAGCGGTCCCTAGCACGGACATCGTATCAAGGTGAGAAATCAGTCTGTGTTTTTCCATTTCAAGCACATCAAGCATTCATGCACCTATGGCAGCACTGGCCGCGTGAGCGCGCCACTCAACATCTCCTCTGCTGCCTGCGCACATGACCCCACAGTGCAACTGCATGACCCAGCAGGCATCAGATGCAGCCTGCTGTAGCTGCAGCGGAGGCTCGTGTGCATGCAGCACTTCCAGCAGCAGGAAATGAGACGGGCCCCAGCACTGCAGCAGCAGTCCAGGCACGGCAGCAGGGCTCCGTGGCTGCAGTCCATGCTCTTGCCCTGTCGCAGGACGGGCCGATGCTTGCGTCCGAGCTTCAGTCCATGGCCGTCCGCCTGGGCGTAGCCATGCGCAATGCACATGCAGCGGAGCTGGGTCAACTACAGCCAAGTGCAACGCCTGCAAGACGAGCGGGATGCTTCCATACAGCGTGCTGAGTGAGATGTTAACACCGAACAGCCTGGCGAAGGTCCGAGCTGGCACGCGTCCCCATGCCGGAGACAGCGGAGGGGCTCTTGATATGCATGTCGAGAGGGTGTGATACGTGCCCGTGAGCCCAGTAAGTTTTGCACATGCACAGCTTCAGCCGTACTGACCAGAGTTGCCTTTGCCTCTGTACGTGGGACCGTTGCAAATAGTAGGCCCACTTATTTACGCAGACTTCCTACGTCGTTCAAGAATCCTACGTCAAAGAGTAACTCTTTGGGCAACGTCTATTTGAATGTCAAGCACCTGGTTCTAACGCTACAAGAATTGCTTCTGCAACAAGCTCTGGCACACGCAGCTCTGGCACCTGTAGGGAGCCTCTACTAAAAAGACCCAACAAACTGCGAAGAAAAAACTCAGGAAGGCCAGGAACGCATTTCATGTGCTTCGTCAGGAGTGCACTCTCCGTCATGTTCTTCAGCTGGTCAAGGTGTGCTGAGCGCCCAGCCGCTGCACGGCTGCAGCTGCCAGCAGCGCCATAAAGCATGACGACTGAAATGCCACTGTCATCAGGCCACTGGCTCGCGCCTTAGTAGCTGGAGGCACCAACGTGGGAGCCACCTGCATACATGCCATGCAGCAACCAACAGCGGCCATGTTTCAGAAGACAGACTTGGGATGTGTGCTTGGGTCAGTTGGTTTGCAGTTGCGATGTGAGTTTCTTTTTGGGCCGAGCCTTGAGAGGTGATGCACATGCCGCAGCAGTCGAGCAATGTCGTGCCCACAAGGAACAGCCTGGCCCAGCCCAACCCATCGACCGTGGCTGAGTAGCTACCATTGCAGTGTCTGTGGGATCTGTGAGTGAGGGCAGAGGCGGTGCAGTACGTACAGAACGCTAACGTGACCTGGAAACTGGTGAGTCTTGCACTTGGTTACAGATGTGCTGCCAGCCTATGGGCATATGCTTCCAAACTGTGCCTGGCTGAACCAGCACCTAATGCATCCCAGACCATCCACTGGCAGGTTGTCCTACCATGCACCCTCCCCCTTGTGCCTCGCTCAATCAAGCACACCGGCTATCTTCATGTGCACGCTCTGCAGCCATCACTTGTTCCGTGTGCACCATGCCCGCAACCACCAGCAGCACAGACGCACCAAGTAGGCGCACGTGTTGACATAGCCGGACAGCACCCAGAAAACCGCCACAATCACCACAGATCCGAGGTCACCCCCCAGCCATCGAGGCGAGAAGATGCACCCAAACAGAAGAGGCACCTGCAGCCACACAATGTATCATGCATGCCTGCCATCATTCAAAGCATGAGATTACATGATGTCGCCCCTGCTGAACATGCGAGGCAGTGTCGGTAGGTCTGCAGCGGCAACAAGGTGGTACATGCACATACTGACAACCATGTGCAGTGTGCAGCAGACATGCGGCTTTGCTTCCATGCCATCTTTGAGTGGTGGTGGCGTAAGGCATGGTGTGTTGCACATGCGCCTCGCGAGGTTGGGCAACACTGTTTGTGCGTCATGGAAAAGCAGTAGCACAGCATTATACCAGGTGTCATAGGCATGAGCTTGCCATGTCCATGCAGATGCGATTGATCAGACTCGCATGCAAGAGAAAGGAAAGCATCAGTTGTAGAATTGCCACTGTACGCACACGTCAGGGCTACTCATGAGTGCTGACTCAAACGACTGATCCTTGAGAGAGTGTGAGCTGCTTTAGAAGGCACGCGTGTGAACCCACCATGGCTGTCTTGACCAACGCCCATGCCAGGAGCCCTGCCACAGTGTGTGCCTGCAGCCGCCGCGGAACCAACCGCCCGACAATGTCCCCAACAAGCCGCACGTAGAACAGGACCTGCACCATGAGGTAAACAAACTCATGCGTGTGAGGGCAGGCAGCTGTCAGGTGAAGCAGCATGCTGCCCGGAAATGTTGGTCTGTTGACTGGACACTCCTGTATACCCATTCCTCATGTAGAACACAAGAACCATCCCAGATGGTTGAATAAGGGTACCTCCGACCAGCCCTGCTTGGGCATCACGCACACTGCATGCCTCAGCAGCAACGCAGGTCAGCGCTTGCCTGGTTCATGCAGCCCGGTGAAGCATGTCTCTCACCTGTGCCAGCCGCTCCCCTAGGAGTCCAGTTGAGTGCATGTACGTGAAGAATGGGAACACCAGCATGCTCGTGCCCACGCTCAGGAAGATGCTGAGGGCTGCAGGGCTGATGCGCAGGGCTACGCTGCTCATGGGTATGTCGGGCTTACGCTGCTTGCCAGTGCTGCAGTCATACGACCCGTTGGCCCCACCACTGCTGCTCGCCAGGCCCATGCCTCCGCTTGAACTGCCCTGCTGCCGGCCCATGGAGATGGCTGGGTCATTGTCCTGCATGCCACTGCCGTTGGGTGGGTAGGAGGGTGCAGACCGGAGGCCAAGGTCACCACCGCCCTCCATTGCGTCCATCATTACTGCGTGCATACAAGACATGCGATTGGAGCGCGGGCAGGTAGCGCAGGCTAGCAATGCACTGAACCCAGACCCGTGGGAAGCATGAAACTGTTCAGCCATTTGCATGACATTCTGCCCAGGGCTCAACCGTTTTAATGCTCTGGGCACTCTTTTCCTGTGAGGCCAGTCTGGACTGAACACAGATTGGCCGTACATTTGAAGCAAAGAGGACGGCCACCTGACGCTCTCTGGCGCTTTTGATGCGGCCTGAGCCAGCTCCATGCGTGTTGTCTGGCAGCTGCAGCTTACCTGCATGGTGTTGGCTGCCTGCATCCTGCCCCGCGTCACTGCCTAACTCGTTGCGGTAGCGCATGGCAGGCCCGGAGAAGGGACCCTGATGGCCTTTGCTGCGACCGACCTGAGGCAAACAAGTGGCAGGAAGGCACTGTTGAGTGTGAGTTGGGCATGCGCCAGCTGTGCATGCCCCTTGCCAGACACTTAATTTCGATTGGGTCTCTGGCTATAGAATCACTCACGCAGTACAGCAAGTCGTCCCTGGTAGCTGAAAGGCAATACGTTCACTCTCATGATTGTGTACTCTTCCTACCAAGAGCTTGTGTACGCTTCCTACCATACAAGTCCCTTTCCCTTCACCACACAGGCCATGACCTGATGCGTTCCTGTTGGCTTCCTTGTTCCATCCATGCATGTGCCAGGTTGCCACACCTTGGAGAAGCTGCTGTTTCCCGCTCTGCACGCCCTGCCAGTGACTTCCACCCTCTGAGGCAAAGCTGAGGGTTGCAGTGCCTTCAGATTGACTGCCACCAAGCAGCACGCTGCGCCCAGACCCCCCAGTGTGATCCATGACACGGCCAAGAACAGCCGCTGCAGGCCTGCAGGGCTGTAGAAGGGACCGCGCTTGAGGGCTAGGTCGAGAGCAAGCACAATCGGTCCGCTGCTCACAAAACCTACATGCAAAAAGAGAACGAGGCCACCTGGCGCACCCAAGATGGCTGATGGACATCTTTACGCGTGCCGAGCATAACTATCCAGGTCCAAGGACATCGTGTGGGGCTAACTGGTACTGTCAATGAGTGGCTCTGGAGAGTCAAGTCTACTGGCATGCATGAGTTGCTACCTGCCCTTGTGTCAGTGGCGCATTGATCTGATGCAGTATGTGCACCATGCTGGGTTTGAGCTGTGACCTTGGTGAGGCCAAGGGTGGGGTTTGAACCGTGGGATTGTCTGCATGATGAGAACTGCATGGTGCTTGCTTTACCTGTTGTGAGCATCACGGTATTGATGGGTGCAAACTGTGAGGCGATTTGGTAGCTGGTTCCAAATGCTACACCGTATGCAATGCCGACAGCTGTGGTGGTGGCAAGTACTCGGGCGTGGCTGGTAGCCAGCATGGGGAAATAGGAGGTGAGCACGGCGAGACTGCCAAGCCCGACGGCGAATCTGAGCAAGCTGCCGCGTGCTGGGCTGCCCAATTTTCGATCGAACGTCTCGTTGAACCGGGTCTGCAGGATCAGCACCGGTATGCTGGGCAGAAAATAAGCTACATTCAGCTGCAGCAGCACTTGTGGCCCGTAATCCCGGCTGAACTGACTGAGAAGAGATGAGATGGCTGTCCATGCGAGCTTGTAGGCCACCTGCACGCATCACAGACCCGTGCTCGCTACAGATCCCTGACTGCAAAACCTGGATACATATTTGTACAGGGCAAGCGCCGCTCACTGCGATGAGGAAGAAGCAAGCTGCAGTAATAGAGTCCGCGGCACCGCGTTTCTTGGCTTGCATGTTCCGATGTCTCTCGCATGCTGAGATCAGCGGTCATGGCTGATAACCATCCTTCCGACACAACCAACCACTGTTATATAATTACAGGACAATCAACAAGATATCAACCAGCAGCAGAATATTATACACAACTGCAAACTAAAGCACCCCATTCCCATACAACCAGTCACACACACCTGCTCAGACAAAAAGAGAGGAGGTCCCAATCTTAATCAATTGCCATACACTTGCCACATGCAACGATGAAAGGAGGTTATATCGTACAACACACCTCAAGCCAGTACAGGCGCAGGCAGGCCGCTGTTGGCACATTCTCAACCTACATTTCACATGAGGCGAGGGACTCCAACCTGTCCAACCTACAAGTGAAGGGGATTATAATACACCGCGATAGTAATGGTGGTGGCCATCCCTTGAGGTGCTATCTATGCTATCTATGAGGTGCAATGTTTACGTGATCAATGTCCTGCAATCTACCACAAGGGTCAGAATGGCTTTGGCACATCGGCCCGTGTAAACTGCACTATGTGGAGAGGCATCCTGAAACACAACAGCTGTCTCATGCATTTTAAGTCAGATGCCGGTACAAATAACCCACTGCCGGAAGATATAGCAACCCTGACACCGCGGTCAAGGAGAATCTCAGTCACCCAGGCATGTAGAGGGGTGGTGATCAAAAACCCGGGCAGGGACTCCAAGCCGGGTCGAGGGTTTCCACCCGAAATTACCCCTCACACATGCCATGCCGAGCGCAGGTGTGCATGAAGGCCATGGGCTCGCAGTGGTGCTCAAGTGGCTGCACACAGGCACATGCCGCATCACCAGGACTTGAGCAGCGCGACATTCGTCAAAGAATCCAACAATTAGGTACCAGAACACCAAAAAGGTTCTGAGAAGCCACTGCCAGCTGTCACTCCTTCAACCGACACACAGATAAGCCCATGACGTCTCCACATCTCGGTGGGTTGCACGTGGCCATGCTACATCCCAACCATCATAATGCCTGATCTTCTCGCTCACACCTCAATCCAAAGAATGCTGGGCCATCTGACTCGACTCAGGGCCCCAACTCAACATCTGCTAGACTGAGGCCAACGGTCATCAAATGTGATGTGCTCGCTCCCGACCTTCCCAATGTCTTCAATCTCGGGCCTGCATTTGTGTTTTCCAACGGTCGTTTGCAGGACCCACCCTGACCCTTCGTCCTACCAAACCAACAAGAGCGTTCCTTGTTATACTGTCAACTGACTGATGCAGGCTTGTAACAAGCGACTCAGTGTCAACATGCAAACCATTACCCATGCTGCAATTGACATTCGCCTGACGGTGAGCATGGTGCCCTCCACCTCTCAACCCATGTCGCCCCTGACAGTAAAGCTGCTAACCGATCTGGTTGGAAGGAATGTCTACCCGGACACCAGCACTCAGGGTACCAAGCTTGTGGTCACACGAGTGAGTGTGTGTGCAATGATACATTGCGTGATCCTCACTCAAAGACAGGTCACACTGTGAAATTTCTTCCTCGCCAGATTTCTTCACGCCCTCATGCCGGCACCGGCTGCAGCGTGGGCTTGCGCCGCGGGATCTCCAGCTCGTCCGCGTCAGTGCCTGCCAAGGGCCCAACCTCAATGGTCGCACCTTGCTTGTACCTGTGCAATTGAGCGAGGTCGAGCGCAAACATGAGCTAGGCACAGCTCACTTGTGTTATATAATGCCATGTTGCTGTGGGACACACGTACACGTGCAGCCATCTGTATAGCCGTGATGCTGCTCGTTGACTTCTTATCCATTCCTACAGGCGGGTGCATGCCAGGCAGGTTGATCAGTTATGTCAAGCCAACCGTGATTGTAGCCGGTTGCAAGCTGCTGACCAACATGTGATCACACTGAAGATGGCACTTGCATGTGCGTTGCAGTGTGCCATGCGAGCAGAGCTCACTTCATGATCCAAGGGGGCTGCAGGAGACCGTTGATGATGCGGTTGGTGGTTGTGAAGAGAGGGTACTGCGCCTCCCAGTTGCGTGCCCTAAGAATCTCTTGCACCTCATTACTGGTCAGCACACCCTGAAGCTTCTGACCCTTGAGCAACTCCTGCACAAGGACAAGGAGCGCATGACAGCCACAGCATTTCCGTCACGTGCAAACGCCGCGCCAAGCAAGCAGGCTGCGCGGGCATAACCACGTTTCTGCTCGCCATATCGCCAGCGCAGTGCTTGGGCTCCGCGGATCGCTCACCGTTTCCAAGTCTTCAAAGGTCTTGGGCTCCCCTGCGAGCTGCGCTTTGGTCCACGCTTCCGTCACCAGGCGGTTCCGGCCACCGTAGCATGTCGCGATGAGGTCTCCAATGCCGCAGGTCTGGACAAACGTCTCGTCTCGCACGCTCGGATACAGGGCCTGTGATACCGTACAACAGGTGCAAAGGGTCCTTGCATGCTTTGCGGAACAATGCCACCGCGGACGCGAAATCTGCGGATGACTGGTGCATGACAGCGCTGCACATGAATCCTACGGAAGGCTGTTTTGTCCTTGCGTCTCATAGCGCAAGCATTGCCACCACAGTAGGGCCAGGTAAATGCTGATTTTCTACATATGCTGTTGCTCGTACATGCGGGAAAGGGTCTGCAACTTGGTCACGCTGTTGTCAGTTCACACCACACCTGTGACATCTCGCGCATCTCCTGTAGGCCTTGGCGTATGATGGCGGCCTTGCTATTTGGACCTGTGGCAATGCCAACACGGGACCAAGGGCGATGTGAAATACGAAGATCGTTTCTTAGCTCCAACTCATGCCTGGGCGTCGTATTGCTTGCTCGCTTTTGTCTGCCACTTGTGCAGCTGCATCGGCTGATGAAGCCCAGGGCGAGTATGAGAACAGGCTGGACTGCATCTGCCTTCGATTGCCTGACCCACCGTATCCCAGGCCGTCCACCATGCCGGCTGCCAACGCCACCACGTTCTTCAGTGTGCCGCACATCTCGGCGCCGACGATATCAGGGAGCAGATCGATATTGAAGTACGGGCGTTCAAAGAGCTTCTTCCAGAGCTTGGCAGATGTCAAGTTGTTGTACCCAATCACTGCCTCGCTCAGCTCCTCCCTGGCGATGTCGCCGGCAATGTTGGCGCCCATGAGCACGCTCACGTCCGCCCCCAGGTAGCGCTGAACCATGGCGCTGATGAGCTGTGGACCATCCGGCTTGACGCGCATGCCCTTGATGAGGCTGATGACAATCGCGCCGGGCTTGATGCTGCCGGCCATCTGCTTACAGATGCTGCGAACAAGTAAGAGCCGCACTCACCACACCTCGCTTGCTTTACGAAATGAATGCGCGTGTTGTTAGGGTTAGGGTTAGGGCTAGGTAGCAGCAAACAGGCCGCCATGGCAACGACATCACAAAGGTTTGACAGGCGCAATGATAACATGAATACCTCAACCACTCACCGGTGCACGAACTGGTGCGGTGCGCACAAGATGATGCAGTCTGCATCCTTGATAGTCTCAACCAGGTCTGGTGTGGCGACTATGTTGTCTCCCAAGTTCACGCCTGGCAGATAGAGGGGGTTCTCATGCGTCTCATTGATCACCTGCGCCGTGGCAGGAGCTGGGCACCTGCATGTTTTCCTTGAGCTCTCTCGATGCAGTTCGTCCGTGGCATGATGCAGCACGCCTGATGAAGTTGAACCAACTCGCTTCCCTGCTGATTGCGTGCAAGATGCCTGGTTGTGCTTGTAGTGTCTTGCATACCCTGCCATCTCGCTGGTGAGCCCTCAAGGGCATGGCTAGAACCCGCACTCCGTACCCTGGCTCACCTCAGTCAGCTTGCGACCGTTCACTTCCTCCTCGTACACCCACATCTTCACGGTCCTTTGGAACTCCTCCGCAGGGTCGTCTGCGTTGGTATTCTGGGCCACCATGCGCAGGGCAGCACAGGCCCAAGCGCCAGAGCCGACACAAGCCACCTGCAGAGTGCAGAAGGACACACACTCACATGACCGGGTCAATGGAGCAGTAGACAAGGCAACCTCACCAAAGGCCATGATTGTCCGCCTCACATACAATCTGGGCTAGCGGAAATTGCAATAGCGAAATCCTTTAGCAATTTAATCCTGTTTGCATACAGCTTTGAGTGCGCCATTCCTGAGCCAGTATATTGAACACCAGCTACCCTGCTATCGCTCTTTTACCTTGGGGGCTACCCTGTATTACTGACCTGGTACTTTTTGAGCGTCTTGAGCAGCTCCTCCCAGCTGTAGATGTACCAGTCCGCCTCTGCGGCCACCGAGGGCCGCTCCACGATGCCACCGAACCCAACGAACAGGTCTGCACCTCCAGAAATCTGCAACAAACGTCAGAGCAGGCGAAAATAGTCTGGGCGAAAAACCAGGGCTGACAAGCCATGCTACGACCAGGAATGAGCATGGCGTAGACATCCGAGCTTGCGAGGCGTTCGAGCGTGCATAGCTTGAGGATGCAAGACGACAACAGCCGGACGGTTACAGAAACATGCCTAATGTGGACAGGTGCAAGTGGCATCGAAAATCATACCTATGCCAAACAGTATTGCAGGCAACCGCGAGCGCTGGCAGATCGAGGTCTGCTGGCAGCGCATAGTATGAAGGATGGATGTGTATGTGTGTGTGTGGTGACTGGCACTTTCACCGGACATGGTTGCACAAGCCGTACGTACCTGGATTCCGGTCACTCAACACCTTGCATCTTTTCTCTTACCTGCACGGCCTCCAGATCGGTAATGCCATCTGCAAGCAACAACCGCAGCATATGTGCTTGACTCTGTTTGGCAGCAACAGGCTCATGCTTTGCTTAGGGGGTTGATGTAGGCGGCTGCTGAAAGCCCAGACTGTTTGTTCTGCAGCTGTGTGTAATGTATGTTTATGCCGATATCCACTCAGGCCATACGGATAGTGATTGAAGCATTGGCTGCCAGATGAAACAATTGCCCACACTCACCTCCGATCATGACGATACTGTTGTACGGGTTGCGCTTGCGAATCTGTGCAATGGCTGCCACCTTGCCCTGGTTGCGTGAGGTGGGCTGGCTGAGGTCAAACCCCACCAGCTTGCTTGGCTCGCCTGTCTCGTCGTCCCACTGCAAGGGGAACCACAAGCACAAGACTCGGCCCGCCACTCTCCTCAACTGCCAAATACTTATAGACAGCACAGTGCGACTGCCCAGCAAATATGGTGCCCAGTTGAGCAATGTCGTGCCTCACAAGGAACAGCCTGGCCCAGCCCAACCCATCGACCGTGGCTGAGTAGCTACCATTGCAATGCCTGTGGGATCTGGGAGTGAGGGCCAAGGCTGTGCAGTCAATTGCAGGCACGCACAGCCCGCTTACCTGCCAGTTCATCCGGTTAGCGAACACCCGCTCCTTGGGAACGCCCAGATGGGCGGCAATGGGCAGAGTCACCTCCCTGCATGGCATAGGCACCAGACCTGAATCGCTGCACCATGCCACACTTGCAATCAGTCCAGCACAGATCGTATGTTGATCATATGTTGATCGTATGTTGATCATATGTTGATCGTATGTTGATCATATGTTGATCGTATGTTGATCGTATGTTGATTGTTGCTAACATTGGAAGGGGCTAGGCTTGACCGCACCTGAATCCCCCTGAGATGAGGTACACAGCCACACCACGTGCTTGGAGGGTGCGAATCAGCTCCTCAATGCCCTGCAGGATGGCCAGACCCACACCACAGCAGCCAATGGTGGAAACTGCTGCCCAACTGGGGTGGTTTACCAGGTGTGTTGCCTATGCCTCCGCCAAGATGCAACCCTTGTCTGGTTATGGTGTTACTGCCCAGGTGTCCTCACAACATGCGTCACCTCACACCAGTTAGCAACACCTGACGTGGCGCGACTAGTGATATGCTTTCTAACCTGTAATAAGACACGCTACGTCTAAACCATTAGCTCGCCATACATTCATATTCCGAGTAGAAAGAAGAAAAATTGTCTAGTCTACGTGCGATCACGATGTGAATATTGTTCAAAATGGTTGCGTCAGGCTAAGCTGTGCTGCCCGGTCAATGTGGGCCCGGCGCGCACATGCTCCAGGATTTCACGCTCAGGGACCGCAATGGCTTCTATCCCGAACTCCAGGCCTAGGCTGGTCAGACTTGTGTCGATGCAGTTGCGCCATCACGTCGCAGTGGAGAGCTTGCGAGACACTCAACCGTCCCACACTGATGCTTTGGCCGATGCAACAGACAATGGCGCACCACATACGTAAACTCCACGCACTGTGCCAACAGACGATGTACCCTTACTAACTACCCTTTCTACCCTTAGTAACAAGTTGAGGCCACGGTTTGGCATAGCATGGCATGGCAATGTACCCTGTCAAGAGGCATCGCTCTGAGTGGTATTGAATGGATCGGCATGATTTAAACTGATGCAAGAAGCTGTGTGTTTCATGTGGCCAGTGATTCCCCACTGACCGGCGTGAGGCGGCTTGTTGGTGGATGAGTGTTGATGAAGCGCTTGATGTCCGCAGGGGTGCAGTTGATGATGTCCAGGCGCTGCTCCAGGGCTGCAGTCAGGGTCAGGGAGCCGTCCATAGCCTGCAGGCAGGCATGAGTTCCATGTGCGTGTGTACACCTGCCATGGAAACCCCTACGTACCGTAGCTTCAACCAACACAAGGTTTTGGTGTTTAATCTTCAGACCACGAAGCTTACCTCGTGTCTGATTGGTTTAGGTAAACTGCATGTGCAGACGCATCGTGCAGTGGCAGGACATGGTGTGTTGCTTTCCCTGCTGGTCTGCAGCCTTACCATGTTAGTCAGCTTCTCTACCTCCTCCTTGCATCCCATGAATTCTGCCAGCAGGTCCAGGGAGTCGTTCACGGTGACGGTACAGTCCACTGCAGGCAAGCAAAATGTGGGGTAAGAATACCACTGCAGCAAGTGGTGTAAATTACCACTTTGCTAGGTTGCGTCTTGACAAAATACCACTTTGCTAGGTCTCGTCTTGTAAAAATACCACTTTGCTAGGTCTCGTCTCGTAAAAATACCGCTGCAATATGTACACCCAACTACTGCACGATGTTTGACGTCAGCCGAAGTGAACAGGCAGCAATACTCCGTGTCCTGCCTTCACAACTGAAGATACCGTATCAGTGTTCAGCTTGACAGCCAGCAACAACAGGACGGACTTGGCGGCGGGCGAGCGAGCAGACATGGTGGCAATGCAGGCCACCTGAGCACCTTGGCCAGTGGTTCGTTGTATCTACACACATCTGCACGCCCAATGGATTGTAATGCATAATTACTTGCTTCCCTCAATCCTACATGCCAGCAGCCATCATCGCAAAAGGCAATTGAGAGAGGCAGCTGAACCTTCATTTCCCTCGAGAATGACAGTCACATTGATGCATGACTCCAGGCGTGCAGCTGCTCCTCTAGGCAGATTCATGTCAAACGCGTTGGCAGCGTAAGGAAGACTGTTCGATTGCTGGCAACACGGCTCTTCATCACCCCACATGTGCATGAAGCTGAGGATTTGAAAAACCCTAGATGTTCCGGAAGCCGGCAGATCTTCGCAGTCCATCGGTTCAGCAGTCTGCGTCTTCTCGTGTCGAATCAGGCTAAGAAGAGGTTCAGGTTGAATACAGTCTCAAGCCAACCCGATGTGAGCGCTCACTCACCGTCAAAGCAAACACAGTCTGCCTTCCTCCAGATGGCCAACATGGACTCTGATGGTTCTGTCCGCGGCACATAACTCTTATCTGTTCCATTGTTTTTGGTGGCTTGAGCTATGACGTCCCGGGTTTGCTTGCACGCGAGAGCTGTAACAGCTCCAGGATACCCTGGCGATGGTCTGGCGACACGAGGTGCAACTCGGCGAACGGCACAGCGCACTGCTGGCGACTGATGTGCGTGCATTGGCCGTGCAGAGGCCTTCAGGTGCAGGTCCATGTAATACCTAAGCATCTCAGCTGTGTATGTCAGTGTGAACCAGACGGGCGCGTGTATGGCTCGCTGTTAGCATGTCCTTGCCTTCAGACTAGGAATTGAACAGTGTCCGCTGGCTCGGCTGGTAACGCCAACCTTGGTACAACGATATCAACTCTAACCGCCTTATATGCAAGATAGCGCGACTGTTCAATAGCGTGACTCTTAAATATAATGATGTAAAGTGGACTTGCACCACTCGGAGCGGTATCTCTGAAGGACGAAACTCTTATAGAGTTTGCAGTACCTTTGCAAACGGGTGACTGGCGAGCTTGTTGATGTGTGTTCACAAGCTCAAACTGATAAGACCAGTTGCGCCAGTCTTGGCCTTGTTGCTGATGCAGAGGTTCTTTGAGTATCTGGCAGGTTGGCCGTGATTGATGGTCTGCCCCGCAGAGCATTCTGCCAGGTAGCAACGCTGGAGATCTGGCAGGTGTGGCAGCCGTTGTTAAAACGGTTCCAGCAGGCATCAGATACATGCTTGAGACGGTCACCAACTATACTGACATGATGACATTATACTGACATTATACTGACATTATACTGACATGATGAAGGGCTGAGACATGCTCTTTTCTCTTACATGAAGCGCTTGCATTCTGATCATCAGTGTGTTCAACAAGGGTTGTCAAGTGTCGACTAGGTCACGACCCGCTCAGCCGCTCAGGCACCTTTAACCTTGCTGCGAGGCCGTGTGTGTGTTGGGATCTTTGCCTAAACCCTTGGCTGCAAACGCCTGGCAACCAACATCCAGGGCTTGGGTTCCATTGGATGCCAAGCAACCCAAGCACATTATTGCTGCGTATCCGGATTTTGGTCCTGCTGGATGAGACGTACTACATAGTATGGCGTTGGTCCATTGCGACGCGAGGGGTGTTACACGTGAACGCTCCTTGCAGACAAACAACGCCTTGAACTACCAGGAACGAGGAGGTACCATTGGTACGTTTGGTACGCGGCCTGGAGACAATCTGTACAAATTTTCAATCCTTGTTAGATGTCCTGCTGGTTCAGCAGGAGGCCCATTGAAAATGATGAACGGCTCGGGCAAGGTTAGCCTGATCGCCCACCAAGGGACCCGCTACGACCTTGGCATTCAAATACGCAGAATTTGCGCATCTGAGTTAGTATCGTCTTTAGCGCCAAGCATGCCAATGCACTTGGCCGAGTAGCATACTACAGTCATGACCGAGAGACACACGGCATGGGTCCAACCCAGAAACTCAGGCAAACTCAGGCGGACCTCTGCGGTTCCTGGTCCGACTGATCGTATTCTGACCATGCCTAACGTTGACCACTCGGGTAATGTTACTTCGCGTGGTATTACGATCCAAGGGTGATGTTATGAGCCACAAGTTATTGACAAGCATCAGCAAGAGCAGGAACAACCCAGCAACTCACTCAGCAATCACTACCTCGGTAGGTTGTTGGGCTTTTCACCTGGGTGTGGGTGAAACTCAGTTGATTCAGAGAGAAGCAGGTGTCCGTACTACCGATTCCATGGCTCAGAGACAATCGCAATGCAGCTGCAGCGATGGGGCACGGCCCACTCAATCCACGACTCCACTCCTCAACTGCTGAACCGGCTCCCCGTTGGCGCAATTACAATGAGGTACAGGAAATTCAGATGCATCATTTGCGTGGACGTGCTAGTGATTTCTGGATGTGCAAAGCAAAATCAACACCCGCATGTCCATGTACGCAGTGCCCAGGGCGTTGGAACAATGAAGTGGTGGAAACGACGTCATTGCAGAGCTGTCCAGTCCTCTCCACTTGCGTCTGACGCACGCACGCAAAATTTCTGCAACCGCACGCTCGCGGTGGGCTCCAGGATTTGAGCTCTCCCAGGACTGTCCCCGACGATAACACTTACAAATCACCTGAAAAACCTGCTTACGTTGATGCCAATGGCTTGCCAAGCGAATACAGCTGAAGGGAGTGTGTGCTCATCTCTAGGAACTCCAATCGTGCTCCTCATGCACACAAAGCTCTGGGTGGTATCACGCAAAACTTTGGGTGGTATCAAACCCTCGTTACATTGGCTTCATGATTGTCTTTTCACTTCCAACAGTGGTACCGACGGCATGATGGTCCGTACAAGATGATCATGATTCATGTTCAGCGTGCAGCGCGAGGGGCGTTTGCATGCGTAGGAACTGTCCGACTGCGACTGAGGAACTGTCTGACTGGGTGTTTAAGACAACACTGCAACTCCGTTCGCGCTCCTCATGCACGCATCTCGGGCGCGCAAAAGCGCGGGCGCGCGTTATCCAACGTTCTGAAACGGTCGCAATTGCGAACTTCACAGTGTAAGTTCAGGAAAGCCCTGGAGAAAGCTCAGACAACAACTCCCCGACGTTTGAGTTACAAACCACAAAAGACAGGTACCAAAGTTTCCCCAAGAAAGCTCTGTATTAGTCTGACACGGTTCAGGATGAAGCTCACGTCGTCAAGGATGGCTACTCCCACAGCTTTGCCTGCGCGTCAAGCCAAGCTGTGCTACGCAACTCAAGTGGTCCCAGCTCGGATGTGCACCAGGATTTCCCGCCCAGCCAGCACGATGGCTACAGCCTCCGGCTTCCGCCATCACATCGGATTTCCCGCCAGACGTGTCGCCACTTTTGCTGCTGCGGCATCAGACTATACTCCGCGTACTGTACCATCGGACGAGGTGCTTGCAGTGTGGAAGAAGGTCGATGCTGTGTGCTTTGACGGTGCGTCTGGGTAGTGGTCGCAGGTTTGATGTGATGTCGGGCCGAGACTGGCTGAGCACAACAAGAAGCAGTTTGAGCCCAGGCTGCATAAGACAGGCCACAATGCACAGTGAAGCTAGGCTTTGGAAGCGCATGTGAGTCGCCGGCAGTGTATCGGCCATGCATCTGCAGTGCTTTCAGGTTTCAAGTATTCTGACCAGGCCGGATCATATGAAAACCCGTGCATCATGTCCTTCTGTGATCTATGGAAAAAAACCCTACCCCTGACCCCTGACCCTTCGATCACCAAAGTGTTGCCCCTGTTCATGTGATCTGCAGTGGACTGTACCGTTACCGTGAATGACTCGCTGGATCTGCTGGCCGAGTTCTTGGGGTGTGGAGAGGAGGTCGAGCGGCTGACCAACAAGGTGCGTGTTGCAGCCGGCCATGAAAGCTGTTGCCAGTACAATCTAAACTGTCACAGCATGCAACTGCGAATACAACTGCATTGGTTCAGCGGTACAGCTGTGCAGTACAGGAGCAGAGTAACACCATCCAAGTTGGTTTTGCCTGTTCCTGTGCATGCCTGCAGGCCATGGATGGTTCCATTTCGCTGCAGAAGTCCTTGGAGCAGCGCCTGGATATTATCAACTGCACGCCTGCGGACATCAAGCGGTTTATCACTGCACATCCACCAAAGAGCCGCTTAACACCTGTGAGTTTCAGGGCCACGATTGACATCTGCAGCAACCAGGCTGCTGTTTTGTCCTGAATAGCTCCCTGGGAGCAAGTTGCAGTGTAAAGATCTGAGCAGGGTTTGAAGCCACAACTCATCAGCACTTCAACTCAGTATGTTTCCTTGTTTTTCTCCGCCTAACTTGTATTCTGCTGTTGTACGCTTTCTGCAGGGCATTGAGGAGCTGATTCGCACCCTCCAAGCACGTGGTGTGGCTGTGTACCTCATTTCAGGTGGATTCAGGTGCGTTCCGGCACAGCACTGCTGCAAGGTAGCAATCATGAGTGATACCTGAGATACTGCGCATACCTGGCGACAGCTGTGGACAAGTGAAGCCAGCAAGTATGATGCATTATCCGCAAAGATGGATCAAGAGAGGCAGGACCAAGCTATCATGTCAGTTAACATGGCGCACATCCTGTGTGCTGGACTGATTGTGAGTGTGGTATGGTGCAGCGATTTAGGTGCGTTCAGCTGTGATTACGCAGTATAGTCCAAACACATCGATGCAGTGAAGATAAAACACATGCACAATCACTTTCTAGAAAACTGACCGGCGTGATGCATGCATATGTTGCAGGGAGATGATGCTTCCTGTCGCTGCCCATCTGGGCGTGCCCAAGGAGCGGTGCTATGCCAACCGGATGAATTGGCAGGTAAGGCATGCCTACAGCAAGCCCCGCAGCTGGACCAGTGGATCAGATGCCTGCGATTTGCTTGGTCAGCCCCTGACAGTTGATGTACTCCTTGCATGTTGCCATCTGTAGTGGGACGACGAGACTGGCTCCCCGACCAAGCTGGTGGGATTCGATGTCAGTGAGCCTACAGCCCGCAACCAGGGCAAGGTGGCAGCCATCAAGCAGATTCGCAAGAACAACCCATACAACAACATCGTCATGATTGGAGGTGAGTTTGGACCAAAGCATGGATTTGTCCCAGCCAAGTGCATAGCAGGTGGCACGAGACAGTTGCACATCTTCTGATCACGTCGATCAGTGAGGCATTCGATCAGTGTGGCATGCTGCTATGCTGTTTGCAGACGGCATCACTGATCTGGAGGCTGTGCAGAGCTCTGGAGGTGCAGACCTCTTCATCGGCTTTGGTGGCATTGTGGAGCGGCCTGACGTTGCCTCTCAGGCCGAGTGGTTTGTCTATGACTTTGACGTCTTGACAAAGGCTCTGCAGCGGTACCAGGTGAGCCTGCCATGGCATCTGTATCACGATTGGGGCTACGGTAGTGCGCCCTTTGCCTTGCATGAAACTGTTCTTAGTCTGACCCTGTGTGGACACCATCTGGTGTGCGCATTGTGCGTGTTCAGGTGGCTTGTGTTGGCTCTGGCGCTTGGGCCTGTGCTGCGCTGCGCATGGTGGCCCAGAATACTAGCATTGACGATCCTGCAGATGAATTTGTGGACGAGGTCAAGATGTGGGTCCACGAGGCAACGGTCAACGGACGCAAGCTGACAGACGTAAGTTGAACATGTGTTGATGGTCTCTGACTGCTGGCAGCTGTCCCTTTGACCAAGTCATTGTCAACGCTGTTCGATCATGTTTTGCAGACTACTGGTCTGCCTCTTTCATCTGGTAATGGTTGTGGTGTGCCTGCAGATTATCAATGAAATCCACGAGAATGTCGTGTACCTGCCTGGCATCGATTTGGGAAAGAACATTGTGGCCATGTCAAGCTTGACGGAGACAGTCAAGGATGCTGACTGCATCATCCTCTGTGCGCCACACCAGTTCGTTCACGGGTGAGACAACAACATGCTGAATCAATGCGTTGTGTTGTGTGGCTCAAGACTCGCAAGATTTCCGCACATGTCTCTGTGCGGACAACCAAGCAGACATAGCATGTTCCTGTGTTGGACATTGGACAAGCTTGACACGTGTTTTGTAGCGTCAGAAATGCACACGCTATGGCTGTTCATGTCGCTTTGCCACCACTATCTGGTGTGCATTTTCACACATAGTTCCAGCATGTTACACACACTTCTGGTGTGCACTGCGTTAATCCCAGGCTGGAATGTCAAAGTCTAACGCTGCCGTCATCTCTTTGCATGTCTGCAGCATCTGCAAGCAGCTTGTTGGCAAGATCAAGCCAGGTGCTATCGTGTGCTCGCTCACTAAGGGCATGCGTGTCAAGTCAGACGGTCCACAGCTTATCAGCGCCATGGTTCAGCGCTACCTGGGTGCTGACTGCTCGGTGCTCATGGGCGCCAACATTGCCGGTGATGTGGCTAAGGAGCAGCTGGGCGAGGCAGTCATTGGGTACACAAACCTGAAGAATGCCAAGATCTGGAAGAAGCTCTTTGAGCGGCCTTACTTCAAGGTTGAGCTGATTCCTGATGTGGTCGGCGCCGAGATGTGTGGCACACTGAAGAACGTCGTGGCGTTGGCAGCCGGCATGGTGGACGGCCTGGGATACGGTGGGTGTCCGGACCGATGATCAGCGCTTTGGGTGGAACTAGCACACCTTCTTTCTGGGGCTGAGGCTCGTCAGCACCTACACTCAGATCTGCAGTGCGGCTGCAACCAAGGCATGAGCTAAGGCATCACCACTGCACCAATAAATGAACAGGGCGCTTACACTGGCATTGCCCTGTCAATTGCAGGGTCCAACACCAAGTCCGCCATCCTGCGTCAGGGTTTGACAGAGATGAGGCTGCTGGCCAAGGTAAGCTATCCGCCTGTCTTGTCATGCAACGCTTGGTTGTACGCTTTCCCGTTGCTCAGTCCTTTGCTCCTGCTCACTGCACTCCAGGCGTTGTACCCCACTGTGCGTGATGACACCTTCTTCGCTACCTGCGGCATGGGAGACCTGATCACCACCTGCTATGGCGGCCGCAACCGCTACGTGGCTGAGGAGTGGACTAAGGACCAGCTGGCAGGCAAGAACAGCACCTTTGAGCAACTAGAGGCGGTGAGTGGCCTTGGAGCTTTGTTTCTTGTGGCACGCACTGTGGAATAAGCACAGTTGTTAGTTCTTGTTTTATAAAGCCGCGGCACCAAGTTACATGGCAGTGGCATCATTGCAAGTACTTTGAAGTACTTTCAAGCCGCAGGATCAGTTGGCCATCCATCTGGGCCAAGTCTGGCATTTTGGGAACCAGCCTCACATGACCTCCCGCTCTTCTTGCAGGATCTGCTCAATGGCCAGAAGCTGCAGGGCGTGTTGACAAGCGACGAGGTGCAGGAGATTCTCAAGGCTCGCAAGTGGGAGGCGCAGTATCCCCTCTTCACAACCACCAACCGTATTATCAACGGTGACCTGCCTCCCTCATGGATTCTCAGGTGAGCTGCATTGACATGCTGCTGATGAACAGCCCAGCCAACAACACTGCTGGTAGCCCGGTGAGATGGGTCGATTGTTGCGCATAGCAAAACCACAGAGGTCTGATTCCGCTTGTGTTGCACACTAGGCCAAACAACAAAAGAGGACAACCGAAGTTCATATTTCGTGCTGCTGTAATGGTCTTGCTATGAAGTTTGACCTCCTGTTCTGACCCCCCCTCGAGCGTGTCACCTGTGCGACCCTGCAGGTACGAGGAGGGCGCCACCATTGACGTGGGCTCAATCATTGAGGACGAGGACGGGGATATTCCCAGCCGCCGTCCGTCTGTGGCCCCTGCTAAAAAGGTGGTCGAGGGACCCAAGGTTGCCGCACCCGTGCCACCCCCGGTCAAGCAGGCACCGGTGAAGGAGGTACCCAGGGAGGCACAGAAGACCTTGGCCACCTCAGCCTAAGCAGAGGGGCACACAGCTAGGTGTCAGGCGGACGGGAGCAGCATGCCACTGCAATGTGGTCACTCTTATGTAGCATTGTAGGATATTAATTGTCACACCATGAGACGTGCAGCCAGGGCCGTGTGACGTGTTTCTGTGTAAAGGGGCAGCCAGCGAGGATTTGCCATATAATTTATCTCATAGCAGTAGATTGGCAGCCATAAGAAGGCAGACGGTGCCCTGCTTTGCTGCATTGTCTCCCCTCACGCGTGTGTGCACATCAGTTCGGATTTTTGTACATGCTATGTGTGGCCACTTGCTGAGCCAAACGGTGCAAAACATATCACTCAATGCCCTTGCTGTGCCTCCAAAAAGAATGCAATTCTTGTGGGTTTGGGTGAAGATCTGTGTCTTGATTTCGGATTCTTGGGTGACTGGTGCGAAGTGTCGTATTGCAGGAAAGGTCATAATGATCAGCACAGCCGGTGATGTATAGCTTGTTTCAGGGAGATCAGCTCAGCGGGTGATGCTTGTACATGGGCATTACATAGACCTTGAGTGGTACATGGATTTTGATTGCTGGGCAAGGTGGTAGGACACTCGCTCCCTTGATATCAGCGATTTGTTGTAAATAAGAGGACGCCTATAGCAAGCTGTACAACGTATGCAACAGTGTGCATCTGCACATGAGTATTGTACACCACGAGACGTGGAGGCTGCTCATTGTTCGAGAGTGTGTGGCTTCTGCGGCTGGTACTGTGCCTTGCCTGCTCATGAATTGTTGATTGAGCATGCGAATCTTCAACTTGCTATAATAGCATTGTACTGTGCTTTGCATGGTCCTTGAACAGTGCTTTTGCGGCTGGCCAGCACCTCAACCAGCTGCGTTCGTGTGGCTTGGTACCCACCTTGGGGTGAATTTGATGGGCAATCAATGGTAATGCATGTTTCCCGTTCTGCACTTTGAGCAGGCTCGCACGGTGTTTAGAACTACAGTGTTTGCCGGCGCCAGCAGTATTGGCTGTGATGGCCTCTTGCTTGGTCTGTGGATGCATGAAATGTCCAAGATGTAACAGCAAGGAGCAGGTGACTCGTGGTGATGAGTTCTTGCTTGAATACAACCCCATTGAAACAACACACAAGGTAGTCACATCTGTGCTGGAAGAGAGGCAGCACAAGAACATGCAGAAGTTTTCAGCTGCGTGATTTGAAGCAGCCCCTCAGTCAGGCTGCCGAACGCTGATCAGATATGCGGATGTCAGGTGTGGTTGGACGTGGTGTGTTTGCCACTCAAGATTACACAGGCCGATGTGCCAAAGACAATCACGAAGCCCATGTAAAGTGGGCTTAATGCCACTCGAACCGATATCTCCAGAAGGACAGTTATGAATGAAACCATGGCGTTGGTCAGGCAGGGTGACATAAAGGGTGAGCAACCAGGTGCAACCGTCAGCACGTGCCAAGAAAGAAATTCTCAGTATGTTGAAATGTAGCATTCATTGGTTGTGTTTGGTGCAACTGGGGTGACTTCTACACAGTGACGGCTGAAGAATCGGCTTAATCCCCACTGACCTGCCATGTATTGCAAGCTACCGCCAAGTTCTCTGGATCGTCGTCGTTCTGCACAGGGTTAGCCATCTGCATGCTCTTACACAGCGAACTCGCACAATCAGCACTCTTCGTTCTGACTGAGGGTTGAGACGACACAGGGTTGAGACGACACAGGATTGAGACGAAGGATACAATCACACACTAACATGACTGTAGTAGAGACGATTGATGTATCCTTCGTTTTGATTGATGTATCCTCCGTTTTGTGGATGCAATCAGATGGATATGTGCGACATTACACTTTAGAGACAATGAACATTGAACCATATGAATGTTTTCAGGCCCAATTGGGTCTAACGAGGTATGTGGTCAGGATAGCACCTCAAGGGGGGCATTACTATGGTGTGTCGCAATTCTAGGTTGGACAGGTATCCCTCCCCTCGTGTGATACGTGTATGGCAAAGAGAAACTTGGGCTGGCTTACATGGATTCGGCCGCCTTCTACAAAATAGCGTGACTCGTAAAGACTTGAAGAGATTGAAGAGATATTGCCAGCAACTGGGACACAGCCGGCACCCTGTATCTGCTCACTGTCAACACCTGGCTTGGCTGGCTGCTGCTCATCAAGCAGCCACCTTCCTCACCCCGCGTGAGACAGTTTGAAGCGTACAGCGCAGCTTGTCAAGAAGATCATTTCATAGCAAGGCTAAACAGCAAGCATTGAGGCTGAATGAATAGCATCAGCGTTCAAAAGGAAGTTTGCGAGAACATCTGCAGGCTCCAACGCAGGCAGCTTGTTGTTGCCCTTGTCCTTTCCAAGCACATTCACTGTCCTCTCGATAACATGCCAGGTCTCCCTAGTTTGCCTGCAAGCTGCGACCTTGCCACAATGATCATGTTTCTTGCCGCGTTCGCGTCACGATCCCACCTGCACACGATAATGTCATGTCAGACAATTGTATGACCATGCCCAATACCTGGGCCACATGAACAACATGCGTGATGAACATGATGTGCGTGTCTGGTTGTGTTCAAAGACTCAACTTCAATGCAACCAGCCGGCTTTGGAGAGCTTTCGAGTGCTCAGTACAGAATACATAGCGGGTAACAAGTACGGCTGGGTGATGAATTAATGCTCCAGCTCATCTCAAAGCTCGCTGCCAGTGGTGCTGTGCCCATGGCTTGCTGTATCCAATCTTAGCAAGATGACCGTGCCGTTGCGCACAAAGCCTGAATGCTACAGCGTGGGCATTACAACAAGCCTGCAAGAGCGCCTTACAGCAAAGCCTGGAGGTGGGTAGTGCAATGTGCGACATTCAAGCACCCCTGTTCTCTCAGGATCAGTGTGGAGCTCAAGATCAGATCGTGCAGGAGCAAGATGTCATATATGTCAAGCCTGAGAGCATCTCTGCTCACTTGTCAATGAGTAGAGTAAGCCATGAGTAGAGCTCCAGCTTCCTTCGTGGTGTGAACCCGACAAAACCGCCACAAGTTCGCAGTGGAAGAGGAGATTTTTGGGAGTTAGGAGGGGACCATAAAAGGAAGGACGCTCGTTAGCCATTACGCTAAGATCTAAGCCACTGTTCCGCGATACGTTCTGATACCGCATTGGAAAGAAGTAACAACGCTCTAGTCTCACCCTGCCATCAGGATGAAGCTCACGTCGTCCAGGATGTCTGCCCCCACAGCGTTGCCTGCGCGTCAGGCTAAGCTGTGCTGCCCAGTCAATGTGGGCCCAGCGCGCGTGTGCTCCAAGATTTCACATCCAGGGACCGCATTGGCTCCTTTCTCAACCTCCGGACCTCGGCAGGTCGCGACTTTTGCTCTGGCCGATGCAGTAGACAATGGCGCGCCACGAAACTACACTCCACGTACTGTGCCAGCCGATGACGTGCTGGCTATTTGGAAGAAGGTCGATGCTGTCTGCTTTGATGGTGGGTGTTGAATGGTGGGCGCATTTGGTTTAACCTTCCTCGCCAGGCCCAAGCTGGCCCATTGCCAGCACTTTTGCAAATGAGCAGCTAGCGGTGCATCCATGCTGGACGCCGATGCTTCGCACATGGCCCAAGGAACTATCCAATAAACGACGAAGCGCTCTGGAACTGAACGAACTGCTTCGGCTGCTTTTACTGGTTGTCCAAGAGCAATGCGATAGTGGAGGGCACCGATGCACACCGTCTTGCCAGCCCATGAACCCTAATCCAACTCGAGGTCTTGATCCGATGCTGTCTGCCTTGATGATTGCAGTGGACTGCACCGTCACCATCAACGACTCTCTGGACTTGTTGGCAGACTTCTGCGGGTGTGGAGAGGCAGTGGAGAAGCTGACCAACAAGGTGAGTAAAGCTTGCATATTGACAAGCTTGATCAAGCACACAAAGTCATGCATGCATTCGCTCTGAGCACAAGTGAACAGTCTGGTACATCTGTGGTATGTCTGCTTGCATGCAGGCCATGGACGGCTCCATGAACCTGCAGACCTCCTTGGCCGAGCGTCTGCAGATCCTTAACTGCACGCCTGCAGACATCAAGCGCTTCATAGCTGCCCATCCGCCAGAGAGCCGCTTGGCACCTGTAAGTGCAGGGTTGCCGCACTTTCGACCTGTTATGACTGTCAAGCACTGCTCTTTGAACAGGTTGACAGGGCAATGGAACCACGGCTACTCCAGCACAGTTGTGTTCACGTTGTCTTTACGTGCACGCGCGTAGGGCATCAAGGAGCTGATCAGCACCCTGCAAGCACGTGGTGTGGCTGTGTATCTCATCTCAGGTGGATTCAGGTGCGTTCTGGCACGGCAGCTGTGCATGACGCAGACTTATCACATGCATCACTCCTGGCTAGGGACCTGACCGGCGTGATGCATGCATGTGTTGCAGGGAGATGATGCTTCCTGTTGCTGCCCATCTGGGCGTGCCCAAGGACCGATGCTATGCCAACCGCATGAACTGGCAGGTAAGGCAAGGCCGAACATCTATAAAGGTTATGCAGGGACTGCCATGCAAGTCACAAGCGACATCCTGCGCTGCATGGCGTGTCCTGCACTCTAGACAACAGACAAGATGAGTGAGCAGCTGTTGTGTCTGCCTGGTTTGCTGAGCTGAAGCATGTTGCATTTCCACTTGCAGTGGGATGACGAGACCGGTGCCCCAACCAAGCTGGTGGGATTTGACAAAGACGAGCCCACCTCACGCAACCAGGGCAAGGTGGCAGCCATCAAGCAGATTCGCAAGCGCAACCCATACAACAACATCGTCATGATTGGAGGTGGGTACTTGCAATCTCACAAATCAGTTGTGCCAACCTCTTGGCTCGCCATCTGAGCACGGATCACTTTTCACTGTACACACTTCAAACCCTGCACTGCTGTGCTGATTGCAGACGGCATCACTGATTTGGAGGCTGTGCAGAGCTCTGGAGGTGCAGACCTCTTCATCGGCTATGGTGGCATTGTGGAGCGACCTGACGTTGCCTCTCAGGCCGAGTGGTTTGTCTATGACTTTGATGTCTTGACAAAGGCTCTGCAAAAGTACAGGGTGAGTGACAACCTGCCAGTAGTGAAAATGTGTACCAGGGACAGTCCAGCCTGTATTGAGTCACATGAGTGGGTCATCTGTGTACACTGAGCAGTGTCATGTCCTGCTGGTGTGCAGGTGGCTTGTGTTGGCTCTGGCGCTTGGGCCTGCGCGGCCCTGCGCATGGTGGCCCAGAACACAGGCATTGACGATCCTGCAGACGAATTTGTGGACGAGGTCAAGATGTGGGTCCATGAGGCCCAGGTGGACGGACGTAAGCTGACAGACGTGAGTAAGAACTAGAACTGCTGTATTGAACTTCTTGAAGTTCACCTGTTGCATCTTCACTGCCGTGACCGACCCTGACCTGCACATGCTTCTGACTCTAGAACTACTCAAATGGCACCTTGCTCTGTCATGGAAGAGACAGCATGTCTGCATTGCTCAGGCATCTGAATCATTTGTGATGTCATGCGTCCTTGCACCTGCAGATCATCAATGAAATCCATGAGAATGTGATTTACCTGCCTGGCATTGACTTGGGAGAGAACATCGTGGCCTCATCCAGCCTGACAGACACAGTCAAGGATGCTGACTGCATCATCCTGTGCGCGCCCCATCAGTTCGTTCACGGGTGAGACACTGACATGCTGGATGCTGCTGGAGTACCTGAAGCTTGGTGTGCTATTCCGCATGTGCCAATCGTGCCGCTCATCCAGCAGCAAATCTTTCTTTGCGGAGCAGGGTTGGATAAGTTTGTGTCTATTGTGTGTGCTCGCAGTATTTGCAAGCAGCTTGTTGGCAAGATCAAGCCAGGTGCTATCGTGTGCTCGCTCACTAAGGGCATGCGTGTCAAGTCAGACGGTCCACAGCTTATCAGCGCCATGGTTCAGCGCTACCTGGGTGCTGACTGCTCGGTGCTCATGGGCGCCAACATTGCCGGTGATGTGGCTAAGGAGCAGCTGGGCGAGGCAGTCATTGGGTACACAAACCTGAACAATGCCAAGATCTGGAAGAAGCTCTTTGAGCGGCCTTACTTCAAGGTTGAGCTGATTCCTGATGTGGTCGGCGCTGAAATGTGTGGCACACTGAAGAACGTCGTGGCGTTGGCAGCCGGCATGGTGGACGGCCTGGGATACGGTGGGTGTGGACTAGTTCTGATTGCTCTGTTGCAGCACAGACGAACACGCCAGATCAAGTGCAGCTGTAGGCACCAGAGCAGAGATTTTCCAGGACAAAATGTGGCCAGCAAGTCGGTTCGTACGTTTTGCCACCAGTATTGTTGCTTCAGACCATGCAATCGATTCTTGCATCGTCCTGTGTGTGCAGGGTCCAACACCAAGTCCGCCATCCTGCGTCAGGGTTTGGCAGAGATGAGGCTGCTGGCCAAGGTAAGCTATCCGCCTGTCTTGTCATGCAACGCTTGGTTGTACGCTTTCCCGTTGCTCAGTCCTTTGCTCCTGCTCACTGCACTCCAGGCGTTGTACCCCACTGTGCGTGATGACACCTTCTTCGCTACCTGCGGCATGGGAGACCTGATCACCACCTGCTATGGCGGCCGCAACCGCTATGTGGCTGAGGAGTGGACTAAGGACCAGCTGGCAGGCAAGAACAGCACCTTTGAGGAGCTGGAGGCGGTGAGTCAGGCTGGACTGCGAGGGCTTGGATGATGAGCAAGGACAGGAGCCTCGGCAGCAGCACCTTTAACAGCTTCCATTTACAGTCACCGACAGGGCTGACTCGGCTCTGGATGAGGCATGTTTGCCATAATGGACATTGACTGAAGCTAAGGACTTGCGCAAGCAGGGATGCATTTTGTCACCAAACTCGTGTGAGGACCTTGCACATGGTGTTTGTTCTTGCCGCGCAGGATCTGCTCAATGGCCAGAAGCTGCAGGGCGTGTTGACAAGCGACGAGGTGCAGGAGATTCTCAAGGCTCGCAAGTGGGAGGCGCAGTACCCACTGTTCACAACCACCAACCGTATTATCAACGGTGACCTGCCTCCCTCATGGATTCTCAGGTGAGCAGCGCACACATGCTGCTGATGAACAGCCCAGCTTGCAACACTGCTGGTAGCAGTGTGCCTGCTCAGTGTGCACAGGCTCAGCTTCCACAACTCGTGTGTGCCACGGCCCGTGTCTTGCCCATGTTTAAATGCGTGTTGCTGTATTGCTGTATTGCTGTGCACGGCTGTGCATGTGTGGTGGACAGCTGCCGTTAACAGTTCCGGCCCTGTCCACTTGTCTCAGGTACGAGGAAGGTGCTACCATTGACGTGGGCTCCATCATTGAGGATAACGACGGGGATATCCCCAGCCGCAAGCCCACGGCAGCCCCTGCCAAGAAGAAGGTTGAGGCGCCCAAGGTTGCCGCACCCGTGCCGCCCCCAGTCAAGCAGGCACCGGTGGAGAAGGTGCCAAAGGAGGCAAAACAGGTCATTGTCACCTCAGCTTAATTAGAAGCAGCCGCCCCAGTACTCGTGTGGACACCGCTTGTAGAAGACTGCACACACTGTGCAACGCCACAGAAGATTATCTTAGCAAGCCGTTTGGCTGAAGTTAGTGAGCCATGCAGGAGTGGCCCAGCGCTCTGTTTATTTTGTATCTAGCATCTCAAGCAGGCTGTTGAGGCAGCCATCTTGAACATTGGCTTGGTTTTTGTCAGCTGTGTACGCAGCTTCACTCAGCTGACTCTGTTTGAGAACTCTGCTGACGGAGGGCACGTGCCATTGGTTGGTGTGCCATGTTGCTCTGATACGCAATGTAGGTAGTGTATATTCTTTTCTTATACACGGGAATGATTGTCAGCACTCGTTGCCTCTTCCCTCGTGTTTGTTGCAATTGCCTTGATTTTTTGGAAGCAGGTCCAACCTTGCTAGAGAGAGAGGGTGCAACGTAATGGGTGTACAATCGCACGGTTTAGCGCTTGGACACGCCCAGGAGCTTGAGTGGTGGAGTGCTCAAGTGGCCGTTGAACAGTGCTTCGGTTCATTGTGTGTTCTTCGCTTGTAAAGGGACAATGTCCTTCGAAATGCTTGCACACCGGGTCGGTATCGAAGAACAAGCTATAGATATTGACACGAACTACATTTTCAGGTTGATGCATAGGCTTGTGCGATGACTTGTGCGTAGACAACAAAGAAGTTTGCCAGTTCTGAGGCAATTTCCTGTCAGGTACCCAGATGTCTGCTGATATATGGCTTCAGCAGTCGGTAATGTAAGTGTTCACTCTTTAGCGTACTCGTGTGCTCTGCCCGGAGGCGTCCCACAGCCTGTTTCCAATTCTCTCTTCTTGGTCGCTCTGCCAATGGAGGCACGGTTGGCGGCCGTGTCTGTCCTTCGTCCAGTTGAGGCTGTTTCAAGAAACGTTGGTGCTACATCGCACACGAGGGGAGGGAGTTCAACCCATCCAACCTACATGTGAAGGGGGTTATGCTACACCTGGATAGTAATGGTGATCTATCTCCGGATTGCTGTCTTTTCCGCAAACCCCATAAGACGCAAAAGGGTCCAAATGGATGGTTCCACGTTCATCGTCTCTCAAATATCATGCTTCATCATGTCCGTCTGATTGCATCTACAAGAAATAGATACAGAAATAGATACATCAATAGTCTGCCCTACAGTCAACTGTTATGTTAGTGTCTGCCTGTACCCATCGTCTAAACCCTGCACATAATTTTCAGGCTTGTCAAGCGCTTGCCCTGCCTCAAATCAGTCGCTGGTGCTCCATCGCCTGCTGTGCTTGCTGTTGTGGCTGTGCTTGTTGTGCCTTGGTACACAGCATAGAGGGCGGTGAGGGAGACCTGCCAGGAGTCACAAACCATAGTGCATGACGTTCCTAGCCGCGTTGAAGTCCCACACCGTATTGCAAAGATTGTTACATCTCACAAGAGGGGAGGGACTCCAGCCCGTGCGTTGTTGAACATGCGTGAAAACCATACGTACTGCTGATGCAGTCCCTGGCCTGAACAGGCACAGCCGGATACGCAGCTGCACACTGCCACAATCGGACGTCCGTACTTGATACCAAACCACAACAGGCGTCAGCTCGTTGAAGTCAGCTCTGCGCATGTCTGGTGAAAAGGGTCTTCAACGAGCTGACGCCTGTTGTGGTTTGGTATCTTCACCAGACATGCGCAGAGGCTATTGCATCATCCTTGGCCTCAAAGCACCCGTGTTTTGAGCTGTACACATCCACCACCTGACCTCGTGGCTGAGTCCCAGGAACCGCCACCCTTTAAGCTCGATAATCATGTATTCAGGTTTAGGTTTGGGTTATGGTGGGTCTCTTCAACGATACCTTGATAATCCTTTACAACCGTTCACAACAGGCTTCACCATGACAGGCATGCAACACATCAGAAGGCAGGTAGTACACAGAGGCCATGCGCAATCCAAACGCACTGTTTGGTGCTGCGCCCCACATCCTCTTGTCTGCCTTTGGGGAATTGGATGCGCTGGTGCTGCGTATTGATGGTAGGTGACTGCTCCCAAATGAGGCACTTGACCAGGTCACCAGGGTACTGAAACAGTCACCAATTCGCGCATAGCAGACTGATGATGAATGTGAGAACCGCAGCGCGCACATGCTGCATAAGTAGGCAAGCATGCACACTTGTGCCGCCTGTGTTTCAGAGTCTGCAGCCAAGGCTCTGGCATAGAGTCTCTGCCTGGCTGCAGACGCACGCCCTTCTGCAACCAACTCAAGTGTGGAGTTCATTCCTTATCTAGCAACATCTGTTGTCCGAGGTGGGAGCTGGGAACTGTTGACGAGTTCGCACTGCGAAAGTGCTTGGCCGGTTCAAGTACGGCGACTAGTGGCAGACTACAGTGATGGCCAACAAGGCTCAAGACTGAGTTGCACAAGTCTGAATGATGCTTGACACCCTTTTTTGGTTTGGTTAAACTTTTTCTGACAGTTTGACCCGTGTTTGAATTCTTGGTGCAGCATCGTCCCGTAAGGAGCAGCAGCACTTAAGAAGCTATTCATTGTGCTCGCCTCTCCAGAAGCGAGTATGTGTATTGAACACGTGCATGCGGGAATTTCACGCCTTCTCCGACTCTGTCTGTCAGAGCTATCCGGTCGTCTGACAAGTGTTGAGCGTACCTTCTTCTTTCGCTTGTAGTAGCCTTTGACAGCTGCGTCCAAATGTCCCTGACGCCGGCCCAGCAACCGGGCTGACGCCACGGGCTATTGTCTAGGGTTCAACAAGGTACTTTTGCGGAAGTGTGATTTCCGCTCATTTCTCAAACCTTTCTTTCAAGTCCACGCTCGCAAATATTAGAACATTCCGGTGCTAGGTATTCATCTCATTATTCTTTCAAACTTACAGCTCAGTCCAGTAGACAAGCCCAAAGATGAACTTCGCGGCACCCAGGATCACTGCCTCTGCAGCCATTCCTACACGGCAGATGAAGGTATGCAGCTCTTTCAACGTTGGACAACCTCGCGTTGGCTCCATGACAGTGCATCAGCAGAGTGTGATGGCTGCTGCCCCTGCCATCCGCCCAAGGCTGGTGGCCACTAGGTTCCAAGCAGCGACCGGCAATGGAACTGCTGCCAGCTACGCCCCACGCACCGTACCATCAGACGAGGCACTGGCTATTTGGAAGAAGGCTGACTGCGTGTGTTTCGACGGTGAGAAGCAAGACTGTCAACATGAACTGAGAAATGTTTCAGCCCGCGCAAATGCGCATCACAAGCAGCCAAACCCCAAATGCTTACTGAAAGAGGAGCGTAGCACCGCAATATGTTCATTGTTGCTCTGTCAGACACAGATCACGTCAGAAAGTTCGCACGAGTGCTAGTGTCCCACCGTTCATTTCTCGCTATACGGGTTCAGCCAGACAGGCCTCCGCCCAATGCACATCAGATTCTAGGAACTCTTGGCGCATTCCGTGGACTGGTCACCATTCCCTTTTAGCGTGTACGGTGAAACGCCAACGCATGAGTACCTTGCTGCGTGTTCTCGTCGCGCAGTGGACTGCACGGTCACGGTCAACGATTCGCTAGACTTGCTGGCCGAGTTTGTCGGGTGTGGTGCTGAGGTTGAGGAGCTCACCAACAAGGTACGGATGCACCAAGCCCTACCATCAAGAGGAGGCCAGCACCCTTACTTACATGCAAGGTAGCTGCTGTCTTGTGCATGACTTGAGGCGTCAGGCGTGCTTGCCTGCAGGCTATGGACGGCTCTATGAACCTCGCCAAGTCCTTGGAGATCCGACTGGACATTTTGAACTGCACACCCTCAGACATCAGGAGCTTCATCAAGGCACACCCACCAACAAGCCGCCTGTCCCCTGTGAGTGAATGGAGCCGATTGATTGAACACAGCATGCATCACAATGCTGGCCCACCACACACCATACTCTGTCTTGAATGCGCTGTGGTCTGATGCATCCACAACAAGGCGAGACACGGTCTGAGGGTAGGATTGAGCTGTATTGCCGTGCAGAACATCGAAACTCTCATGAAAGCCCTGCAGGCACGTGGTGTGGACGTGTACCTTATCTCAGGTGGCTTCAGGTATGAGCCATGATTTGCTCGCTGCATGCCAGAGATTGACTGGGTGTGAAATTTGATTGAAGTGGTTGCAGGCCTCCACAGCCGCAGCGTCATTCTTGTGCCATCCTGCTGATTATTTGGCTGGATGTCTTGCAGGGAAATCATTCTGCCTGTGGCAGCACACTTGGACGTGCCTGCGGATAACATTTTTGCCAACCGCATGAACTGGCAGGTAATGAGTGGTACATTTTATGTGCATAAACCTGAAGCCTTTTTACGCCTAACAGTTGGCGCAAGGGTTATCAGCGGTCATCTGTGGATCCCATGGCTCCCACACGTGATCTTATCCACGACTGGGTATGGCTGGGTCCCATGCACCAACTAATCAACTAACCGTTCAGTCATGGACCGCCAAAACGCAGTACGCAGCAGAGCAGTGCTTGAAAGCGTTCAGATTGCAGTTCAAGAAGTGTATTGTGCTTGAACCGCAACTCTCTGTGCTCTCTTGTGTTGTGCAGTGGTGCGATGAGGTTGGTGAGCCAGCCAAGCTTGTTGGCTTTGATAACAGCGAGCCAACCTCACGCAACATGGGCAAGGTGGCAGCCATCAAGCAGATCCGGGAGAACAACACATACAACAACGTGGTCATGATTGGAGGTCAGTGTTAGCTGCTAACTGTGTGATGAAGCAGTTGCCACACAGCACTTGTTGTACATGATCTCTGGTGCTACAGTTGCCTTATTCTCAGACCAGGTGTCAACACCACGGAAACTCTGTTGCTGGCTTTCTGACGTATGCCTGCGTTGTAATGGGTGTAGACGGCATCACTGACCTGGAGGCCGTCCAGGCCACTGGAGGTGCAGACCTGTTCATTGGCTATGGCGGCATTGTGGAGCGACCTGATGTGGCCAGGCAAGCAGAGTGGTTTGTGTACGACCACATCGAACTTGTGGAAGCTTTCAAGAAGGTGGGTTGATGGTCTGGACGCTGCTCAAAGCTGGCACTTAGGTCACCACGTGTCAAGATGATGGATGCACGTATCAACACTAACGACGCACGATTAAGATTTTGGATGAAAGTGCAAAGATGATAGATGCACGACTAAGATTATGGATGGAAGTGTCGTGTCTGAAGCAAGTGTTGCGATCACTTGTTGCAGGCTCCCACAGCGGCGGATGCTGCTCGTATTGCTGGCCTGACCCACCCACCCAAGTAAGTGTTGGATCAGATTTCACCTGAACACAGATTGCTAGGGGTGGTTGTGTGTGATGGGCATGACTGTAACACCATGCATGTTTGCTTGCAGGCAAGGGAAGCCAGCCATGGACGACGAGGACGAGTTGGGCATTCCCCTCCGTAAGCCAGCCAACAAGCCTGTGATGGCTGCAGTGTCTCCATTGTAAGGACCCTCTATGGGTCAGGCGGCCAAGGAGGCGACAGCTTGAAGACTGGAAAGGGACATCATGCCATCAAAGGAATAGAACGAGAAGGATTGCAGCCCTGCAGGCTGTGAAAGAGTCAATTCTGAATGAGAAGCACGGAGAATAAAACACTTTACAGGCCTGACTAGCAGGTGCTCAATCCCTGTACACCAGCGAAAAGGGTGTTTGCACCCTTTTCCCTATTTCTTAGGACTCTGTAGTCAGTTGTTAACTGAAAGAGCACGCACATATGGGACCCCCTGTGACCAGTCACATTGCATGGCAATCGCCTGAGCTCTGGGCCATCCCCACCTTGATTCAGGTTGTGATGCCATGTTATTGACGCGGATGATAACTGAGTTCTGCAGCCGCTTCTTGAGAACGTACATGAGTGGGTCAAGTCATTGCAAATACCTTTCTGAGTCAAGCATTGCAGTGCCAGCCTAGGAGGAGGCGTGGCTACATCAGTGTGCGTTGTATACCTATTCTGTAGTGTGGTGGATGTTGTGATGAAGTCTGCCGGATAATGCTTGTGGGTCACTGGTGTTGGATCGTTCTACTGTTCCATCTTAATTGGATGGAAACTGTTCAATTGCGAGAAGTCATGACCTGATCATGCTTGCTTCTTGGTTTGCGCGTGGTGATTGTACTCAACCCTCATGAAGATGGGGTGGAGAGGATTCTTCACAGAGGAGGAACGTATGTGTGAACACGTCTGCTGGCCCTGTAACGAAGAGGGAAGAGAGTGAGCAACGTGCATGCCTGTTGCTGTGATCTGCGGAGAGTATATCGGGAGAACTTCAGAGAATGTTCAGAGAAGAGAAGAGAAGAAAGTACCGTATCAGCGCTCGAAATGCAAAGTTAGTCGAGCCCTGCCGGAGGCGGAGAATTTTTACAGCAAACGTGAAATTTAGTCGATTTTTTTAATCATTTTGCGGCTAATTTCTACTTAAACGCAATATTAGTCGAATAGCCAGAATCTGGCATCAAATGGCAAGTCGAAAGCAAGTTTGAGTCAAGTCTGTGACTGGCACAGGCCACGTGTTGCTCTGTCAGTGTTGCAGTTGCAGGCATCATTGCCGCCAGTGTTGCAGCCAGCGTTAGGCGGCTTCAGTACCAGTCCCCCTCCCTAATACAGACATCACACCCCTGGCACTCATAACCTGCATCCAGTGGGATGGCTATGAATATCTTTCATCCATGGCGCCAACATTCAAAACACTGCTGAAGCTGCCCAGAGCCACAGCCAGTGCACGAGCACGCAGAATCATGGTAATCACAGGCTTAGTCGAATAAGAGCGCCGCAGGCGCGCGAATTTCGAGCTCCACTCAAAAATTAGTTGATTGTTTTGCTCCGAAACCGAAATTGTTTTGCAGAAATTAGTCGAGGCTGCAAAATGGAAGGGGATTTCATTCGACTTGATTCGGCGATGATACGGTAATGATTGAGCAGTCCAGCAACATGTGCAGTCATCAGGCTATCAGGCCCAATCAGCCTCGAGAAAGGGCCATGGGCGGGGAGGTGTGGGGGTGAGGAACCAGTGACTTGCCTCCAGCCGTAGCTGCACCACAGCAGGAAGCAGGCCCCTGCTGGAGCACAGCCCTTTCCACAGCCTGCTAGGCGTGGTCAAGGCACTAACTTCAGAGGGCAGCAGATCCGAGCTGCAGGTGGGGCAGGGTCTCTGCATCCACCCTTAGTAGTATGCAGGGGACCCTGCACCACAGCAGGGGCCCGCTTTCTTCATGATAAGCTGGTGTGAGTAGCTTGTGGTATACGCCAAAATCAAGCAAGCCACAGTCATGTGGAGCAGGGCACCAAGCTACTATGGACTACTCCTACTCCTACTACACTACTAGCCCTGTGGAGAAGGTTCTACTTAATGCGTAGGCCGCCATTGATGCACTGTGCCATGCAAGGGCTTACATAAGCCCTCGTGGGCCCGGCGACTAACCGTTCATGCTAGCGGACCGATTCCCAATGTGCCCGGCATATGATGTGCGCGGGGACCAAAGGGAATCTCACAATGGATATTCAGTTGGAATTACCACATGTGTGGTAATGGTAATCACCACACATGACACCCAGTCCGTGCTTTGCATAATGCCTGCACACGTCACCACAGCGCGCACAAGTGCCATCATACATCAAAGGAACATCATTGGCGTTCTATTACAGCATTTGCGCACTTTTGTCACCGTCCACAGGGCGTCAAGATGAACACCCACACGATTGCCTTGGGCTGTATGTACAGACGTGTGCACAAGATGCAGGCTATGTGTGTACTTGTCCTTAAAGGTGGCAGGCAAGGTTCGGCAGGTGGGCCCTCGCACATCCACATGTGCACAGTTGCCACTTCAGCGGTGTTTGATCTTGTTGGCTTGATCTACATCAGCGTTAGCATAGGCTCATCGGCAGCTGCCCTTCCAGATGGTTGTCATTGTTGTTGCATAGACTGTACACTACACTGACGGCATACATTGGTGCCTGTGTAACATCAACAGGTAAGCCTAAGCACATGCTGGTGCCTGTTGAACACTGGTAGGTATGTTTGAGAACACATGCTTTTCACGTCGCCACTTGTATGCCTTGGCAAGAAGGTCTGCTGCCTCCTTGGCTGTGACAACCTCTGCAGCAGCTGCCTGGCAAATGGCAATTGATGCTGTGCATGCTGCGTGCGCGCTGCACAAGGGCTTGCATCAAGAACGTGTGTATGGCAGGGATGCACCATGCCATTCATGTCTCGGCGGCAGCTTGCTTCATTCCTTGCAGGCATTGAGGCCCTCAGCAACACCTGTTTGCACAATGTCTGTGTCACCGCTTGTTGCTTGCAGTGCATAGTCTGGCACTGTACTGGCACTGTACTGGCACTGTGTCTGCCACTGTCAGGCCTTCTGGCCTGCGACACATGGTTCCATTGAGGCCTGCCACCCTCATGGGTTCGAGTTTTCCTGGGAGCATGGGTTAGGGTTTCACAGGAGTGCAAGGAAATGTGCCAGGACTTGGAGACAGGAGCTCTGCTTGGTATTACGAATGTGGTGCACTGTACTCGGAGACCACGCGTACATAAATGAGGCGTAGTCACACTTCAACTGAAGTGTGACTACGCCTCATCATTGGTGATTCGAACCCAAAATACCCAAAACGTGTTCTCTGAGTGAGTGTCGTCACACTACATACACATGCCGTACAGCACAGCACACAGCCCCGCTGCATGCTACGTTTCTCCCCTCCAGGCATGTGGTATAACTACAGCACGTGCTCAGGCATACCTCAAGTGTTGAACAGGCACCAGTGCATGGTATAAAAAATGGTATAGCTCGTCATCCAATGCATTGCAACGCAACTGAGAAATGCATAAAGCAAGTATGGGTGTTTGGGCACATTCTCCTATCAAAAGTGCAATAAATTCCTGCCGAGGGTGAAGTCGTGTGCACACTCCCTGCCAATTCTCAGTCCAAGGCAACCAGTCACGATGCCTATGTCTGTTTATACAAAAAAACTACAGCACAACCGTCCCCGAAGAAGCCATGTACCCGCCTTGTTGTACAAAAGGAAACCCTGCTGCATGACTACATGATGGTCATACCTGATGACGAAATCGCATGAATTAACTAGCCACAGTTTTGAGGCTTGTGCCGCATGGCAACGACCAGATGTAACACACGTAGTGCGACCATTGGTACATTGGTACGAGTACATTGGTACAACGAGCAATGTACAAACGGTCGTATGGCAGTCATGGGCACGAGTTGACAAGGCACTTGACACATGCACTCGCCTTGCCATACTGTGTCCTCTGCTGAATTCAGGGCGCAATATCTCAGTCTCACATGTCACGCCACATTTACACACCTGCACCACGTCACTGTCTGTCTCACACGAATTGTCCCAGAACTGGCAAACTTCTTTTTGCCAGTTCAATGGGGCTCTCAGCTAGCTGAGGTGCTGGGCGCACAGCACATCGTCGGCGTACAGCACACCGTCTTCCACACTACGTTGGTGGTGTTGAATGCAAAGTTGTGCTGGCTGATCGAACCCTCCATGGATGATACATGTGCATGAGTGAAGGCCATATATATGAAGGCCATATATATATATATATATATATATGCCGGGCACGCCACGTCCGTTGTATTATTAGGGCTGCCTCCGTCCTCTGGTTCCTGGCTTGCACAGCTCGAGCCCATACATCACGCACCCTGTCAGCTTCCTGCACATGTGAGAGGAATTGTTGCATGCACGCCAACTGCAAGTAGCAATCCTCAGTGTTAACGACCATACAAGCACGCATGAGAGTGGTAGTCAACCGTGGGATACCCAGTTCTTGACGCAATGCTCCCTGTGCCAACCTACTCTGCTGGCGAGTTTGTCTGACCGTTGCCATGTTGTCTGTGGAATTGAACTTTGATAAACCTAGAGATTTTCTTTCAGGGCTGTGGGACGCAGATGGGTGTTTGCTTTCCTGAATATGGGCGAGCTTGCCTTTGCGTGCAATTGCCGGCAACTTCCAGGGGTCGTGCTGCTCTTGTACATACAGCTGCGACTCAGCCTTATGACCTGTGCAGTTTCTCGACAGCTTCCCCACGCACAACGTAATGCAATTTGTCCGCCGACAGTGTTGGTCTGGTCGCACAACTTGTCGAAGTTGACAACAACCACACGGCTGTCGCGAACACGTAGTCAAGTGCGTGAACCCCGTCGCTCAATCACTGGTCATAAGATCGCAGGGCCCGCAGGGGGCGCAGCATGAGAAGCTGGCACACCTGTATTATGCTTCAAGCCCATGCTGTTGTTACTGTCCGTTGCAGGATGCTCCATAACCTCAGGCAAAAGGCTGGCATGGTGGACCTGTCTGGCCTGGTGCAGCGCCTGTTGGCACAGACGCATAGCCCCTCGCTATCAGCAGCCGAGGTCGTTGCACTGCATGATCAACTGCTGCCAAAGCTGCATGCAGCATCAGCAGCCGTGCCCAGCTACAGCTGAGGCAGCTCAGCAGGAGGCATTGGACCTCCTGGGGTTGTGGGCACAGGAGGCCCCAGACCAGCAGGTCTGGATATCACCCATCCAGTCAGCCATCGAAGAGTCAATCCGGCGACAGGCGCACAACCAGGAGGGCCTGGAAGGGGTTCCCCCTGGAGTGCTGCTCATTCAGTTGGAGCATCTTGCCTACCAGAAGCAACAGGGAGGCAATCTCAAGCGGCGGAAGTCAGACAGCAAGGGGTCAGAGTCAGACAGCGATCAATCTTACTCAGAATGGGAGCAGTCAGCGGACGAGGAGCAGCAGCAGCCAGTAGGAGGCAACAGCAGCCAGCAGAGCGCCCACAAAACCAGCGGCAATGTTGCACTGGGCACAAACTCGTTCGACCCACTGGCCGGGGCATCCGATGGCGAGGCTAGGTTTGTCTCGCCACTGCTGGACGGGGCAAGCCGCACTGGGCTGGTTCGCGGGGCGACGGTCACAATAGGGGTCTTCATTGACCTGCTGCCTGCTGTGCGCGGGCTTGTCTTTGCCAGCAGTCAGCACCCGGTTTATTTGCCACGGCTCGGCGTGCAGGCACCCACCAACTTCAGCCAACTGCAGCAACTGCACAGCGAGCAGCTGGTCACGCCCCAGGGGCTGTCTCAGTGGCAGCGGGCCTGCCTAAGCCCTGGTGGCAGGGGGTGGCGCCATTGGTGCTGGCCTTTGATTCTGCTGGTACTGCGGTACGGAGCATGGGCTGCTAATGGACATCGTGCTGGTGGCATTCTGCTCACACGCAACGACGCGGTGCTGGGAACCCCGCCTCGATTCTTCGTGACATCGAGGAGTCTGCAAGATTCTTCGTGTCAGCGTGCAGCTAAGAGTAGTGCAGACACGTAATGCACATACATTGGAGGTTGCAGCCATGAGGGTGGGGCAAGGTGTGACGACACGACATATCTCATGGCGGCAGCAGCGCATGTGCCCGTGTGTGTGATACCCATAAAGGTCTTCCAGCAGTTCCACCAGCTTAGGGCCATTCCTCTAGCGCGTAGCAGTTGCCAGAGCGCCTCCCTATTGACAGGAGGTAAGAGCAGTGCACACCATTACCACCACCACCAGCCCAGGCCCACCCCAGCCACCCCCGGCCAGCCAGTCCCTGTCCCATCTCATGCCTTCGTGGGCGAGGCCTGGAGGAACGGCTGGGCACGGGGCCAGTAATTTATGTTTGTGTGTCTGTTTGCGTACTGATTCATGTTGTCATGTCGGCGTTTCTGATCATGCATGTCCCTCAATTGTGCGTGCAGGTGGAAAATCCTGCCAGGTGCTGGAGAGCACGGACCCTGGTGCCAAGACCAAGACTGACAAGACGGCCCAGAAGCTGCGTGACTGCAAGGCAGATGCCGTTGAGTGCGTTGCGCCAGACAGGACAATTACATGTGTGTGCATCACAACCCACACCATAGCCCAGGCCCACCCCAGCCACCCCCGGCCAGCCAGCCCCTGTCCCCTCCAGGGCCCCATGCCCTCGTGGGCGAGGCATGGGGGAACGGCTGGGCATGGATGATGTGTACCTGTGCCCTTGTGTGCGTATTTAACATTACTCTCCTGTGTGTTGCACCTGGCCAGAATGGTGGTTAAGGTGTGAGGACATGCCAATCCCAGGGTCACACTGCACACACCAGCTAGACATCAGTATGTGGGTGTGGTGTGGGTATGGGTGTGACGCGACCGAGTGTTTGTTGTCTTATGCGTGCATATCGCATTCACACTCTGTGCATGCATGCATGTGCGCTCTCGTGCAATGCCGTCAGCCTAACTCACAGTACTCTTTTGTGTCTTGTGCAGAAATGAAAGGCGGTGAGTACACGCGCTCGGGTGGCGCGGGCATGGAGACGGGGGTGGTGAGCTGGCCGGTCAGTCTCTATATTCAAATGTAGGTCGGTCAGGTGCACGACTTGCATAACCAAACGCATTATCACACACATCAGCATCCTTCTTGTCCGGGATCTCGTATCGCGCAGGTGCGAGCGGCAGCACGACGGGAAGCTTCGTCTGCCAAGTTGGTGTCCGGTGCGTGGCCGTGCACAGCGTGGACGCCACCCAGTGCGCCCAGCAAAGATGGCCGGACAGCTTGCGGCGAGCAGGGCGACTCTACTATTACCCTGAAAACAATGGCAGTGGCAAGCCAGTAGGGCAGCCAGTCAAGTACTGCTCCAAGTGCAAGCATACGTTCTCCCTCAAGTACTTTACCACACAAGAGGGCACATCTCTCTTGGAGTGGTGAAATTCCAACCAGCTGTCCCAGTAGCAACGCCACAGTGTGGGCCGTGCAACTGTCCCAGTACATGGCCTCGCTGCATCTTTCCTGTTGTGTAAGGCCAACACAAGCGTCCGTTCTTGGCTTGCCTCACTTGGATTAAGGTGTTTCAACACTAGCATGGACAGCCAGACTTGCTTCAGCGCACAATGGAGCTTAACTGAACTGGGACTTATAATACATGAACGAATAACATTCCATAGAACTGGATGGCTAATACTGAGCTACTTTCTGCGATTTTGTTGAATTCTTGTTCTTTTCTTTGTTGATTTCGTTGATTTATGGTATTTTTTTGGCCACCGACTGTAACTAAAATGTCATGAGACCCTATCTCCGTGACTAGCCCTGGACCTTGTACTCTGGCATAAACCCTGCTTTCACGGGCTTCCCTGTCGTCACACTGGTTTCAAAGTCATTCTGGGAACTGTCCCAGAACTGGCAAAGGCTGTTAGTAAACGTTTCTCAACTAAGGCGCCGCTCCAGGTTGTCCACCTCTGAAACAAGCAACACCCCTCACGGCTGTGCTGTCATCCAGTACTCTCTCTATCCTGGCACCCTGGTCATCCAGTACTCTCTCTATCCTGGCACCCTGGTCGCGCAAGTCTTCCTTCAACTCATTCAGCCCCTGCAGCAGAGCACACCGAGGACGACTTGTGGACTGACGGGATGGCCGCCTGGGCTTCTGATGGACGGCACATGTGACAAATTCATCATGAAAGGCACAGGGGCTGGGTCCTGCAGCTGGCCTGCACGCAAAGAACCCTCACCGAACATTCCAGATCAGTGCATTAGCCCTTCGGCCAAGCTGGTGCCCTTCAGCCCACAACTCACCATGCTCAAAGTCATGTACAGCGTCACGGCGGTGCCGATGATGCTGAGTTGAAGGCCGAGAAACTGGAGAGCCCGAGAAGACAGAAGGTGCTTTGTCCAGCCTGGCTTGGGCTGCGTGTCCTTGCTTCTGTCAAGCCAGTCACGTTCAACGGCCTGTGTAGTAACTCCACGACGCAGCAGCGTGTAGGGACGAAGCAAGCGTATCTTGCTGACTTTGCGAAGCTGCTGACAGCAGCCGCTGCTGTTTATGCTGCTGAGAGAAGAAATCATCGTGACAACGGTATGTTCTGTTAACTTGCCCCCTTGACGGGGTCAAGCCTGGGTCAAGGTATGTTTAGCCCAAAAACCGCCATGGGAACGCCATGGGAAACGTAGCTGCTAAGTGGTGGAGTGTAACGGAACCACGTGCTGCAGTTTCTCACGAGTGGACTCTGGAGGTGTAAAGGAGATGTCTACGATATGACCAGCATTCTGTGTTATATCGTTTTGCAGACTTTCGTCTGCATCAGTGTTCCAGGTTATTGCCCACCCACCCGCCCTGCGTGGATGCTGCTCAGGCGTGCCGGGTGGTGGGTCTAGTTGCTTCCAACCTTGCCGTGTTCTAGTTTACTTGAACCGTTTGGTTGTTTATTTGCTTGTTTGCTTTTGTGCTTGCAATGGCTGTGTACTAGCTTGTTTACACGTTTTGTTTCGCGAATTTCAGTTGCTTGTGCGCCTGACCAGGAACGATGTAACGACCCACCACCAATTTGTCATGTTTGTGGGCCTCGTTCCTGGCAGCTGGCAGCATCGACTGTCACGTTCTAGGGTAATGAGTGAGAACTGACTATGAGTCTGCCGGCGTGATGTGAGACAGAACATTTGAAAGCGCGCCACGCAAGTAAAAATTGCCTGCATATAGTCAACTTTCGCACGCCACGGTCGTGGTCATGGCGCCAGCGTTGACCAGAACTGCCCAAAAGTGAGGCAGTTCTTTTACGGTGTGAACTTCAACACAGCACGGCTCCACACTCGAGTTGACTATGCTGAATATGTGAGGTAACGGGGTGCCATCGGAAGGCGCTCTGTGTGCCTTCCTACGACCTAATCCCCCCCCCTCCCCCCCTTTGCTGTGCTTCATGAAGGATGAACAACCGTCAGCACCTATCAAGGAGGTCCATCACATCGTTGTCTGCTCAAACCCAAGTTAAACCAAAAATATGTTGCTGACTGCCTAAAGAGGGCGTTACAAGATCATTTTTACATTATCGTTTTACACGGGCCAATGTGCCAAAGACAATCATAAAACCACTGTAAAGTGGGTTCAATACCACTAGGAACGATACCTCCAGAAGGACAGTTGTGTCTTGCCAAATGGCAGATTTTACAGGCTTTTTTTTGCCTGGTCGCGTATGAAAACATGTCAGTTTACGGTATGAACATGCAGCGTGACAAACTTAGCTTTGTGCGCTCAACACTCAATCTGTGCAAGACATGGCCTTCCCAGCCCATGTGTTCCAGCTGGACGTTGAGTTGGTTTACCAGAGTTGTGAAGTCCAATCGAATACTCATGTCAGCACACATGCACTCTGCATGAGCGTTCCCCAAGAGCAGCTGGACAGAAATCGGGATGTTAGGGATAGCTGAAGATTTGTAGTTGGCCTGGTTGTGCATGGGTTGATCAGAATGGGTCACCAGGAGCCAACCGTGTCTGCCCTACCGTACCAACCACACTTTTAAACAACACTGTTAATTGTTTTCGAACTTTTTATCCGGCATACCGAGTCCACGTTCCAGGCATCCTCCTGCAATGGCCGCAGACAGGGTTGGACACCTGTTGGCTGGTCTTGAGGCACATCAGGCGTCCCCAGCACATCCTCAAGGCAAGCTTTTCATAGCAACAGGCAGCCCATGTGGATACTGGGTCATTACAAGCACTCAAAACATTCACTTAAACACTTAAGCGCCGTCAATACTTTTTTTATGAGTGGCGGCAAGCATGGGCTGCTGAAGATTGCAGTTACAGCACCCACAGGTCGAACCCGAGTGTGAGTTCACTGGCTGAAGACAACTATGCCTGTCTTCAGGCTGTGGCAAACAGGTCTGCAGAGTTACACCGGCCGAAAGACAGTCATAAAGCCTATGTGAAGTGGATTCAATACCACTCGGAACAATCTCTCCAGCATTCCCAGGGCGCCCATGTTGGCATGGCCTGGCACCTGCCCCTCTCGCTCGCTTTAAGTAGCATCAAACCCAGTGGCAGGGGTCGCTGGGCGGCCTGAGCTGCATGAATTGCTGGGCGTGCCACCACCTAGGCGTCAGCCCGTGAAAGCATGGGTTGCTGGTCACGCCTGACGAACATGCCACCATCATGCCTGTGGGTGGGAGAGCCACCACCACCACATAGTCTGTGGACGTGCCCATGCCTGTTCCTGTCTTCCTCTGTGTATGCATGACATCAATGCGAAGGGTTGTATGGCCCGTTACCCAGGCCTAACAAGTCGGGCTCGAAGAGGCAGCAGTACCA
Source organism: Chloromonas sp. AAM2 (assembly GCA_004335635.1). Taxonomy (NCBI): domain Eukaryota; kingdom Viridiplantae; phylum Chlorophyta; class Chlorophyceae; order Chlamydomonadales; family Chlamydomonadaceae; genus Chloromonas; species Chloromonas sp. AAM2. The sequence continues at coordinate 3,400 of QAXH01006441.1, read as the reverse complement.
GGCCGGGGGTCTCAGCAAGGACCCTGTACGCCGTGCAAGATAGCAGTACTACTGGCTATGTTGCAACACTGGAAGATGCACACCGCTATGCGATTCAGCAGGGATTCTGTCGCATTCAGGTGACAGCGCTGTTATAGACAGGGACAGCCTGGCCTGCCAGCATCGTGTGTGTGTGTGTGTGTGTGTGTGGTTGTGTACCATGTCACACCTTCGTCACGTACCTGCGTCCCTGTTTCACTCTCACTCTCTCCATTTGGCAGTGTGTCATGATGAGGCGTGTCAAACGTTGTTGCAACCTACGCCTCTGTCTCTTGCCCGCGTCTCTTGCCTGTACTAATCGTTGCATGTACTGGCTGTGACAGATGGTCGGCTGTAGCTCATCCATCTGGCAGCCCACGGCCGGAAGTCGAGGAGTGTGGAAGCTCTAGCCATGCAACTGGCTAGAGTCTAGGCATGCAAGACCAGTGCCAGTGTGACAGCGGTTAAATAACGCGCAAAGCGCAAATCCGCGCGGTGTGGAAAACCAGGCGTCTGCTCGCTGGACACTATGCTGGCGATGGGCCAGCTGACTGGCAAGGCAAGCGAAGTGTTGCAGCTGGTTATTAGGTCTGGCGATGACCCAAGGATGGAGCTGTTCTTGGGCGTGCTTGTTGGTCTCGCCGTGCTCGGCGGCTTCTTCTGGCTGGGATGGTGGTTCCTATCACAGAGCCTTGGGAATCTGGAGGAAAAGGATACGGCTGTGCAGGTAGGCAACCGCTGCTGGCCGCATGTAAGCCACCTGCCACCCGGCTCCCTGGCTCAACCGGTTGAGCTCCTGCCTCGCAGACCTTGTGGTCCTTGGTCTTCACATGCTCCTGCAACATGCTGTTGCTCATACTCTTTGAGATCGTGAGCTTTCTGCCCAGAGGGTACGTGGGGTCAAAGTATTTGCAATTCATGCCTGGTCCAAACATAATAGTGCATTTGACTCGGTGATTTCCCAATTAACCTGCAAGCATGAACAGCAGCTCCTCCATGCCACACGCTGCAGCCAGTCCCTGTGTTGCTTTTGCTTACCTTCTGCTGCGTTCATTTGTTTCTCAAGTCCGCAAGCTTGAGAATCTGGGATGGCAACAAGTTTATGCTGCCGCTATGGCTTAGATGTCCTCATGTCGTGCTCCACTGCCTGCAGCACACGCATGCTCCTTTGGTATACCACAGTGTGGGGGTTGCTGCTGTTGCTTCTGGCAGTCGTGCCCTTCTATCACATATGGCGGACGCTGACAGGTATGTTTGACCCACATTTGTTCACCGCTGCATCTATTAAGTGTGAGATGAACAGACGTTACCTTTTGGGGATGCACAGTCTTCCGTGCCCCATGTCTGAGCCTCACGCATGCCAGGACCCGTTGATTCAGGCGCAGGTAGTTGCACGTGCTACCTTGGCAGCCATGGCTGCCAAGGTAGTTTACCTGGCTGGGTGGCACCCAGTGATCAAATGGGACCTGCCAAAACCCATGCTAGGCAACATGCACCACAGCACATGTCAGCACTTGCTTTAGGCATGCAGGCCTGACCCTTGACTCTGGCCTGCTTTGGGTTCTCTGCAACTGTACTCATATCTTGCTTCTCTCAATGGCTTGCTTGGTGCTACTGCAGGCGTGTTCCGTAAACACCACGCCCTGGCAATGTCCACGTTGGTGTGGCTGACATTGATGTACTGCTTCTGGCGCATGGGCAACTACCTGCCGGGTGTACCGCCCCCTGTGGGAGGACTTTTCAGCGTCAAACAGGTGCACAACTGGGGCAACTTAGTTCAGCACGTGCCGCTGGCAGGGCTAAGACAGGTGGCAATGTCCACATCGAGTCAGCTGCGCAGCACGCCAGTGCAGCATGGGCAATTGGGTCAGCAGAAGTGGGCGACAAGAAAAAAACGGCTCAAATGTGCGGTGGCAACTGACTTTGGCATTGTTGGCGACAGCAATCGTGTGTACAGCAGGTGGCATGCTGGATATGGCAGATGTGCCATGTATATAAACAGGAAGCTGATGATAGATGAACAGGCAGCACGGAGCGCAGAAGGACCGAGCTGACCAACGCGTTGAAGCACGTGGCAGGTGTCAGCCACTCCGCCAGTCCATCATGTGCATTGCGCTGCTGGTTTAGGCAGGCCATTGAGCATGTCTTCCCACAGTCACGGCCATGTCAAAAACTGCATCAGCATGCCTCTGCACCATGATGCAGGCCATCAGCCGAGTAGGTGTGCTGGGCACATGGATGATAGCAGTGCTGTCGGGCTATGCAGCCGTCAGCGTGCCCTACTCATACCTTTCACTCTTTGTGCGACCAGTGGAAATGTATGAGGTCACGTGCATGGAAGAACAATACAGGTGGGACGCGAATGGAATGACAGTGTGGGTATGGCACGCGTGTACTGGGGCTACAGGCTGACAGCATGCATGTGCACAGGCCTGTTGACAGCTTTTGAGGCGGTACTTAGCAGGCTTCCAAGGGTCAATCCAGTAGTTTACTAGCCCTCCAAACACAAGCATGTGCTAGTGCAGGCAGCAGCCGCACACACACTCTGCAGGTGCTAGTGCAGGCAGCAGCCGCACACACACTCTGCATGTGTTCAGCGTTCAGTCATCCTGTAGCTCTTGATAAGTATGGACTGCTGGCTTGCAAATGCCTATCATCGCATCTCCCCCATGCTGGCTTGTCTCCTGTGCTGTGTGGTTCAGGCAGACACAGCTGATGTGCGACGAGCTGCGCAAGCGCATACACATAGCGCAGCTGGAGCTGCAGAAGCAGCAGGAAAATGGAAATCACGCACATGGTGAGCCTCAAAGTGTAGTTGGCAGCCCAACACGAGGTTAGCTGATTGACATGCGGCCAACACGAGTTCATCTGTGTTGCCCATCTAGGCTTCACGCTCATTGGCAGCCTGCATCATGTCTGCATACAATTGCCACCATGCGTTGTCACCCACAATCGCGTGACACACACGTGGATGCCACCGTGCACTGATTGATGGTACACTTGCACCACGATTTGGCGTCCGCTGGCTAGGCTTTGAAATCTGTGACCAGGTGGCCTTCTCACCTTTTGTGCCACCCCTGTTTTGTCCCTTTCTTGCCTTTACCCGTTCAGACATGGACATGCACACATGCGCGTCCTATCATGTTGCTATGCGTGTCACTGCCTGCCTGCAGCTCCCGGGTTCCTCGGCGGCATGATGCAGAGCGTGATGGCCTGGGGTGCGGCCTCCGGCCCGAGGGACAACATACGCAACATGCAGACAGAGCTGGACGGTCTAGTGCAGCTCTGCAAGTGAGTCAATGTGGGACAAGCAGAGAGGAATGTGTGGGACAAGCGGAGAGCAATGTGTGGGACAAGCGGAGAGCAATGTGTGGGACAAGCA